>PVLA01002277.1:0-92964 GCA_004027455.1 Hydrochoerus hydrochaeris
TCTTTCTTTCTTTCTTTCTTTCTTTCTTTCTTTCTTTCTTTCTTTTTTCATCCACTGTCCATATTTACTGGACTAGGGGTGGGCAACTGATTTTAAGTTGAGCTGATCAAAGTCCTTTCCCTAACAATTTGTAAATGAAGCCAAGTAATTATGGGCAGGAAGGGAAGGAGGGAGGCAAGAAGGATTTGTGACAGATATGCCCAGAAACTGTAGGGCAAAATCTGCTGATTCTCCCAGGGGTAGACTGGAGGGAGAGAGAGAGAGAAAGAGAGAGAGACAAACAAACAGAGAGAGAGAGAGACAGAGAGAGAGAGAGACAAACAGAGAGAGAAAGACAAACAGAGAGAGAGAGACAGAAAAAGATTTAGAGACAGGGGTAGAATCAGAGGTGGGAGGGAGACCAGAGAGATGGATGTGGATGCGCAGAGAGGGACAGAGGTGGCAGGTAGAGTAGCTCAGCCTCAGGGTCCCTGGTGCCTGGATATTCCTGAAGCCCTGCTGCATTCTGACCTTGGGTTCCAGAGGACACATCCCGTGGCACGGTAACAAATCCTTCCAAACGAGCCTGGGCAGGCTATTTCTGCTGCATATCAAGCAATCCCAGTCATAGTGGGCCGACGGTGCAAAAGCCCTGCTTGCTTCATGGCTACCTGGGTGCTCATGGGAGCTGCCTGTCACCAGCACCCCAGAACCATCTTGTGTCTTGACTTCCACACCCAGAAGTAAATGTGGCAGTTGATGCACTGGCTCTTGACTTTGGTCTTGACTGTGACGCAGATTGTGTCTGCCCACTGTATCACTGGCCAAAGATTCTCATCGCCACAGGAATCTTCCAGGAAGGGGAGAAGGCGAGCTTTCTCTTGTCAGCAAGGGACTGCAGAGTGTTTTTCAACAGTCACTCATTATTGCCACATCTGCTTTTCCTCTCCACCTATAGCACTGAGTCATTTCTGTAGGGAGAGAAAATAAACAGAATTCCAAACTGAGATGATAGGGAGAGACATTCTCAGGCTCCAGATGGCTGGATGCTAAGTTAGCTGGGCTGAGCCCATAGGCCTTTGGCATTCCGGCAGGGAACAAGCGCGAGGGTGGCGGTGGTGTTGGGGCTGGGCTTGAGGGTAAGTGGATTCACTGGCAACTGCATCACTTTAGATTTGTGGTTTGTTTTTTTTTTTCTTACCAGGTATTGAACTTATAATCTTACACCTGCCAGGCAGGCACTTATACCACTTAGCTAAATCCCAGGCTCCACTTTAGAAATGTTAAAAGTGCACATGGTGTGGTGGACTTTAGGATCCTACGTGCCTGGCATCTGGGGCAGAAGGAGCTGATAAACCGCAAGAAAATACCGTGGGGCCGACTGGAGACCCAGGACATGTCCCTGCCTTTCTTTTTCCTCGCACTACTGAAAAGAGAAGACTCTTTGGTTTCTGCTTGTTGCAAAGTTTTCTTCTTATTTTCCTCTGGGGAATCTAAACTTACTGGCACTGTCTCTGAGAACCATGTGATGGAGGGGTTTGCCGTTTTATGGGAGGACTAGTTTACTTGTTGGCATCGTGTTCGTTGCCTTGGTATTATAAGCCAACAGACTTGAGGTTCTAAAATAGCCATCTGTTTCTCAAATATATATATATATATATATTTTTAGAATATTCCCACAGAATGTTATTTTTCCATTTAACTTCAGACATACATATTTTTACCTACTAATGGAAATCTTGGGGGTATTTATTACTCTTTATGACTATTAATTTGTAAAACTAGGAGCAATACCTGGTTGAAGGGGACATTGGATCCAATTAGATGAGAGTGTGATGGAATAGCCTTCCAGGTGGTGAGCTCCGTGCATGTGTACAGTACAGCAGTCAAAGCCTGGTATACAGAACTGCATTTCTAAGCTACAGCACTGAGAGTAGCTCTCTTTGCTATAAAACTGCCACTGTACAGTAATGTTGAGGTAAAATTGCAGAAATACCTTTCATGGAATTTTACACCTTCTCACTTTGTGCTTTTGCTGAATCATTTCTTCATGTGGGATATGTCTCTAGTTGGACAGCAAAAGTGTCTAGAATACATTTTGCTGCAAGTTATAGAGAACAAAACTCAGAGACTTAAACAGGAGTGGTTATTTATTGGTCCTTGTACTTGAGAAGTCCAGAGGTGAGGGGAAGTCAAGATTGGTTTGAACTTGTGGGTTCATCAGTCCCACACAGTTAAGTTCTTTCTGTCTTTTTGGTGGAACCAATTTCATCTTCTTGATGGGATGTATGCCTCGTGATCCCCTTAGGGAGCAGGGTGAGATTCCTCCCATCCGTCTTCTGAACTAATCCCTGAACTTCCCACAGTCATGCTTTGTAAGTCAGTTGTGCACTCTGGGTTATACCTTCTAGTGCATTAGGCTGGTTGTAGCGAGTGGCTTATGTGAGAATTCCCCAATAAGTCATATGACAAACTGAGTTAGGCCAGTCAGCCACCCCATCCTCATCTCAAATTCTACCCGAAATTCTTGAGTTGGACTTCTCAAGTTTGTAAGAAAGGAGCCAATAAAGTATGCGTTCTGGAGCTGGAGTATCAACATATCTAACACAGTCAGCAACCTGTCCATATATTCCACAGGTACTTGTGGAGAACTTGCTACACAGCAGCTTCTCTGCCAGATGCAGTCCTGGGCCAGTCACCGTCTAGTGAGGTGAGACAAGTCCAGAACACTTTGATGCTCTACTCAGTGCTGTAATGGAGGGGAGCCCAGGGTACAGGGTGAATCCAGGAAAGAGGCTGGATGGGGTGCAGATGGAGAGAGCCTTCCAGGGAAGGCAGTGCTGAGCTGAGGTTGAAGGGGACATTGGATCCAATTAGATGAGAGTGTGACGGAATAGCCTTCCAGGTGGTGAGCTCCGTGCATGTGAAGGCTGGACAGTGGGAGTCAGCGTGGTGATTTGGGTGAGGGGAATCATTCAGCAAAGCAAAGGCATTGGGAGCGTGGGCTCTGAGGTCAGAATGCCTTGGCTTGTGAGCCAGTCCTGCCCCTTACAGCTGCTGTGTGGTATAAATTGTATGTCTTCTCCAGACTTCTATTTCTCCGTTATAAAATCAGTACAGTAAGAATAGTGACTACTTCTTCAGAGTGCTGGTGAAGATTAAACAAGTTCTGTGTTAAGCACTTGGCTTATGCTGTAGTGTGGAAGGGTTATAAAAGACTTAGTGATGACTGTCACTGCCACTGTGTGAGTATGTGGGCACACATGCTTATCTATTCAGAAGAAACCAAGTCTGGGAAGTGAATGGCAGATCTGGGAAGGTTTCGGTTATTTTTAATACATGCTTGCTTTCTCTTTGGTTTTAGCGCTGGCAGAGTTTCAAGGGCGTCATTGCTCCTTCTAACTTGGTGGCTGGGCTGCTGAGTCAGCTGTATTTCAAGCGAGCCGTCAGCTCTGTGATCTCATCATGACTATAATCACTTCTGCTCATCAATGTCTTCATCTCGAAAAAGGAATCAGAGTAGCTTGTGCTTAAGGGTTTGTGCTCTGGAATAAGGCAGATTTCTCTGGTCTGATTCCAACTCTGTCCTGTCTGATGCCAACTGTCCCTTAATTCTTGCAGGAGCTCAATGAGCTGGGCCCTGTGACTCTCGTCCTGCATGAGGAGATACTGAAGTTGGAGGAGTTAAGCCGCCTGCCTGCTGTTGTCACAGTGGGTGAGATGGCTGCATTTCCAGTGCAGGATAAGGAAGCTCAGGGCTCTCACCTCTTTCTTTCGCTTTCTTTCTTTCTTTCTTTCTTTCTTTCTTTCTTTCTTTCTTTCTTTCTTTCTTTCTGTCTTCTTTCTTTCTTTTCTTCTTTCTTTCTTTCTTTCTTTCTTTCTTTCTTTCTTTCTCTCTCTCTCTCATTCTGTAAGGTGGGACAAAAGTAGCTACCTCCACATTGACATGAAGACAAAGTGAATGAAGCTTATCGGCCACTTAACACAGTGACTAGCTCCAAATAAATCTTTAGTAAATTAGCTCTAATGAGAATGTTGAACATTTGCCTTTCTTTTTTAAATTTTTTAAAAATTTTATTTAAAGAGGGGAAAATAAAGCAAAACAGAAAAAAAAGGGTAGAAACAATACAGAATTTCAAAAAAATGAACAGCAAGAAATCACTAGTTGATACATTACATATTGTCTTCCTGGATGTAGTTGTTCAAGTTACAAAATCAAAGCATACAAAGTGGACATTCAAACACTGAGGCTGCAGACAGCTCTGTTCACCAATCCAACAAAAACTTAGCAACATAATTATCAACTCTACACTCTTAAATATACATGCAGTTATATCCGTTAGAGCACTTGCTTTTCCTCCTTTTGCTTTTTAAGTCCATTATCTGTTTAGTTATATCATGTTTCAGGTTGCTCAGTACCTTGCTGATCTGTTTTGTTATTTACTTTAAAAATTTTTTTCTTATTTTTATTTTATTTGTTTATTTATTTATTTTGAAGGTAGTAAAATACAGCAGAACAAGGCAAGACATAGCCAACTGAGGCAGTGCAGTGAAATTGGCACAGAACCTCACAGCAGGCCACCGGGACAACAGCAATAGGCACAATAATACATCTGGTTTTCTTCACAATAGTTGTTCCTTCAATCAGGTAGAGCAATATCAAAGGAAATACCAAAATTACAAAAAAAATATTAAATAGAGCAATACCATTGATCAAAACAGAGCAAAACAGAGATAAAAATATTTGCCCTCAATGAGATGGCAGAAGAAAATCCCCCTTATTTGCTATATTGCATATAGTCAATCTGGAAAGACATGCTCAGATCTCCGGCTCTCACTTGCTGGGGGTGGGGAATGGATGTTTGATTCTTAGCCCGCACCCCGGTAGGCTCACAGCCGCCCACCAGAGGGGTGAACTGGCTGCCTGTTTTCCCAGCGCCCCAAGGTCCAACATGGCGCATCGTGGATCTCAGGAAACGCCGATATGGTTCTTGCCCTGGGGTGACCGTGGCTTGCCAGGCCACAGCCACTGACTACATTTGCCTTTCTATGTCTTTAACAGAAACTGAATTTACCAATAGATGTGAATGATTAAGAGTGAGGAGACCACTCATGGGGAGACCATGCAAGGCGCTCACGGTGATTAATTTATGTACAGCGGCAGCTCCTTTCGCATCGCCATCCCTGTCCTGCTTTATTTCCATTGAGAAGCTGCCTCGGTCCAGCTGTCATGATTGTGCACCATTTTAGCTTCACCTGCTCCCTGCTTGAACATAAGCTCTGTGAGGGTGTGAATTGGAGTCAGTTGTGTCTCCTTTGTCTATTTTGGTGCTTGAAAGTTATAAGGACCTAGTAAATCTTTGTAGAGTGAGTAAACTAGCAGACTAATGTACTAGTTAATAATTAGAAAAGTGACAACGATAGTCCATTCCAATCTTCAGATTCTGTGATTTGTGCAGGCTCCCACGAATATCTCAGTCCTTCCTGATTTTGTGTGAGAGCACAGTCTCAATGTCAGGGCTACCGCATGAATTTGCATGAAACTTACCATGTTCTAAGGATTATTCCCCATGCATTCACTCTGTAGGCTCAGTTCATGTGCTAAGGTGACTTCCAAGTTCAGCTGGCATCACCTGTGTGTCAGGCCTCATTTCCTGTCAAAAGTGATATTAGCCTGACATGGTTGCAAATGCCTATAACTCTGGCAATCTCAGAGGCTGAGGCAGGAGGATTACAAATCTGAGCCCAGGCTGGGCAACTTATTCACTTATCCAGAGCCTGTCTCAGTAATGAAAAAGAATAAAGAATTGGGGAGGTAGCTTGTTGTGAAGGCCTTGGAATCAATCCCCATTATCACAAAAAGGAGCAGCAACATTACATCTTTCTCAGCACTGGCAGGCGTATGCAGGAAGCCCAAGTCCCATTAGCGAGTCAGCAGCAGGGACCCTACAGTCTCCTCTTTCTCCTCTGCTCCAGCCAGCGTTCTGAGTTCTCTTCAGTGAGATCGCAGGTCCTTCCTCATTCACACTGTGTTTCTCCCCAGGGCAGTAGTGATCCCATCAGAGATACTCATGCCAGGGACTTCCTTTTCCTTCCCTTCTTGCTCTGTTGCTCTGCTTGGCTTCCTACTGGTCATGCAGAGATGTAGATACAGGGTCTTGATGGCTTATGAGTGAGGCCACCTCTTAGCTGCCCTAGCCATGGCCTGAGCCTCAGCCACACACTCTGGACCTCTTGCTTCCAGGCTTTGCCTCCTCACATCCAAGCCCTTCACAGCAGACAGCAGTGTGTCTAGTGTGCAAGTCTGGCTAAGTCCACTCCCATGTCCAGCTGCTCTGACTTCCCCAGGAGTGAGTCTGAGCTGCTCAGCCTGACCTGACCTGGCTCTCCAGCTTATTCCCACCATGACACAGTGCTTACCCATCTCTCACAGGTTGCTGAGATGGAAGAATGAGCTAACCCTTGCAATGTGTGCCATGCCGGGCACACAGCAGGTGCTCAACCAATGCTCAGTTCCTTTCCTGTCTTCTTGACTGGATGCACAGAACAGTTCAAGACCTTAGAGGGAATTTCTTCCTTGTAAACAGAGATGGAAGCATTTTTCTCTGCTAACCATTCCTCTCACGATTGTGTCTCTGAGATGACAGCTCATCAAGTAATTAGGGCAGTGAGTGTGAAACTGGGCCAGCTCCCCAATGTTTCTGTCCCTCCAGACCTGGCCTACTGCTACACATGTCTTGCGCCTCCCTGCACACCACCCCCCAGGAACTCTGGGTTCCAAAGAAGACGGTTGGAGGAGTAGAAAGTGGCTCCTGCTCTTGGCTCTGTTGGCAATGTCAGGTGCTCTCCAGCTCTCCACAGAGAGCTCTCTAGGCAGATGCTTGGCCATGGTAGGTGATGAAATCATGTGATACTGGAACCAGAAAGTGGCCGTGGACTCTTGATTCCAGCTCCTGCTACCATGTCCCTTGTGCAAGTTACCTACTCTTCCTGGGCCTCAGTTTCCTCAGCTCTGAAATGGAGATAATGCTCTTTATTTCACTAGGTTTGTGGCTGGCCATATTAAAAAAAGGATGAATTACCTGGGACTTTTTCAAACTGGAGACATCAGTTATTGCTGTTAGGAGTGCTGTGCTGAAAACTAACATTCTCAGAGCTGGGTCCTCTTACCCTCACCATCTGGATGAGCTGGGACTTTTGAGTGAGCCCCTCTGAGTCATAGTATATCACTTCTTTAAAATAGGGCTGTTCGCCCTGCTCACATCACTGGATTGGTCCTGTGTGTCCCAGGTACATGGCGGAGCAGGGATCACAATCACCACTACTGCCACTCATGCTGGAATGGTAGGTAGGATTTTCATCTGTGTTAAGGTGAGACAGGGAGAAATGTTATTCTTAAAGGACAGTGCCACAGGGAAAGTCTAGGACAAGTCTCCCAATGATGGGTTAAGAGGATGTGTTTCGTAGGCACATAAAATAGGATCTGGGGCACAGAAAGAGTGCAAAGAACATAAAAGAGTAATTGCTCAACAACACCAATGTATTAGACGAGTGAATGAGTGAATGGGTGGACGGATGAGTGGAAAGTGGTCACTATTTCATGGGGTTACCATGTAGTCTCCATGGCCTATGGCTATGTGCTGCAGGATTTCTTGTGCCTGACAGAGTGATGGTAATAAACATGTAGGAGATGCCTTTTGCTTCCCTCCAGTTTAGAAGAACATTAAACCCAAGAGGCAGACATTCCTGGTGGTTTTAATCCGTAGCCTTCCTTGTGAGTTCTGAAAAGTTCCACTCATCTGTCCAGACACCACGGAAGCTCTTCCGTGTTCCTAACACATGGAACTAAATGCGTTTTTTTCTGTAAGCGCAGGTGAGTTAAAGAAAACAATCACTGCGGCAAGTGCTTTGAAAGCATCATCAATCCCGCTCTCGCCACATCTTATTGGTGCAAAGGCCCTGAGCAAGTGGTTCCACTGCCCCTGTGTGGGCTCTGTGGCCTCCCCGGCCAGCCTGTGCGCGCGCTTCTGAGACAGCCCACGGGGTCTGCTCCCACCCTTGGCCCTGAGCCTCTGGCAGCCTCTCCTGAACTGTAGCTCTGGGATCCCAGATCTGCCTCTGGAATCTCCCAGGAGGGATTCTGTCCCTTCCCTAGGTGTCCCCATGTAGAGCTGCTGAAAACCATACTCTCATTCCCGTCTTTCTTTCTCCTGTCTAAGCCTGTCTTTAAAAACCTTGTAAGGCGTTACTGTTTGTGACAGTAATACATGATATTTATTGAAATAAAGCTTATAAAATGCCAGACACTGTTTTCTTTCTTTCTTTCTTTCTTTCTTTCTTTCTTTCTTTCTTTCTTTCTTTCTTTCTTTCTTTCTTTCTCTTTCTTTCTTCCTTTCTTCCTTTCTCCCTCGCTCCTTCTCTCTCTCTCCCTCCCTTCATCCCTTTCTTCTTTCATTCCTTCCTCTTTCTGCTCTTCAAGCAGCTAGACAAACGTGGAACTGTAACCCCATTTTACAGATGAGGTCAGGGAGGCACTCAAGGTTCAGACAACAGATACAGCTGGGAGCTGCGGAGCTGGGACACAGCTGAAGGCAGTTGGCTACGGTCTGTGCTCTTGACCCGAACCCGAGCTTCTTTGCTTTCTGGTGCTGTTACCTATGGGAGGACTGGCCCCGTGTCGGATGGGCTGAAGCCATTGGTCTTGGTGCTAGAGGTTTAGCCACCCTAGCTCTGGTCCACACCAGAACTGTGCAAGGAGCCTTTGCCATTGATGAGAAGGAGCTTGAGGCATGGAGGCTTTGTTCTCATGCCTTCATCATTTGAACAAAGGCACTGAGGTTCATCCGTTTGCACAGCCCAGGCCTGCACAGCTGCGTTCCCTCTGTGGGGTGGTCGGGGTCTGGCAGGGAAGGAGACTGTGTCCCCTGTCTCAGCACACTGTGTTGGGACAAGCAGCTGTACAGTGCTGACTTAACATGGTGCTAATCATGCAAGGAAAAGGTCAGCACTGTGTGAGGTTTAAGACACATGGGAGGAGCTAGGAGTGGGGAGGAAGCAGCCTGGCAGAGCAGATGGCACGAGCTGAGGCCCCAGGTGTCGCTGGAATTTGAGGAAAGAGAAATGTGAGGCTGGAGAGGCAGCCTGCGGCCAGCTGAGAGGTTTAGTCTCTGAAGCAGGGGGTCACTGGAGTGCCCCAGACGGGAAAAGACATCACTCTGCTGGTTTGAAAAGATCCCTCTATCAAGTGGAAAATGGATGGGTGAAAAGTAAGTGATGGCAGTATCTCCAGGTACTGGACGTCCCCCAGCTCGGGACCCACCCAAGCCCCAGCACACAGGGCACACTCAGCAGCAGATGCCTGCATCTCAGCGCCACGCAGCCCGGCCCATTTCCCGTGTCCTCATCTAGAAAACAGCTCTGACTTCTTAGGGTGCGTGCGAAGTGTTGTGGATTAGTGTCAAGGATGCACCTTGAACAGGGCCCGGCACATACTAAATCTTATTTTGCAATCACTGTTTTTTTTTTTTTTGTTGATTGTTTGTTTGTTTTTTTGACTAGGAATTGAACTCATAACCTTGTGCTTGCCAGCCAGGTGCTTATACCACTGAGCTAAATCCCTGGCTGATCACGGTTATTTTTAACAGGTGCACATCCTGTTGACTGAACATGAGTGTGGTTAATTAAATCCGTAAGGTCATGATTACATTAAAAACATTTATGAGGGCTTTCATCTTGACCAGTGGCTTCCACGTGCTCTTCTCCATCTTATTTTGACTGAAGCTCAAGTGTCACTGCCTCTTGTGGTGGACACTGGGTGCCACCAGATGGCCTTCACAGAGAGCCATGTTGTCACAGCCGCTGGCCATGCAGTGGCTGATGGCTTTCACCCTGGTCTTGCTGCAGGAAAAGGCCTCACCCAGTCAGACTTTCTCTGGGGCCTTGGCAGTGATGTCACGGTGGTATGGAGTACGGCACCTCACTAGGACAGTCTGGGCAGCCTCCCAGCTTGGGATTCCAGCTGCCGTCTCCTCTGCGCAGCAGCCCTCTTCCTTTGCTGTCCACAGCTGTGCCTTCCAGACTGCACCCGAGCTTCGTGGTCCAGGGACCCGGGCTACTGCTGTCTCCCAGCAGGCAGGAAGCTGGGAGCTCCACTCATCTATGTGTCCTGCTTCCCGCGTGGAGCACAGCCTGCCACGAATGGTATTCGGTCATTGCTTGTTTCTCTTCACTCTCCGTTCCCTTTACTAAAATAATTATTTTCTTTAGATTTTTTTTTAAATTTTACTCGACTTTGGGGGACTATTGTTAATATTACTGGATTATGTGCTGGAAATTTACTGAAAGATAATTGTTGTCAGCCTTGAAGCCACTCAAGAAATATCAGTTAAGGAATATGGCATAATACAGAGTGGCCAAGCTTCCCTGGCTCTTGAAAACTTCTGGGGTTTAGTTCTTACTGTGACACTTACAAGCTCTTAAGTACTGGGACCTGGGGACACTTGGCCCCAGGTATCATAGCACGGAACAAATGCTCAATACTACATCTTCATGAATAGTTAGTTCATTCACAGAGCTGCGGTGAGGATTAAATGTGATAATATGCGTAGATTGTTAGCGAGCACAGTACCTAATCCAGAGTAAGCACTCAGCAGACGTATCTGTATCATCACCAATTGCCCAAGCTGAATGCCAAGAAAGCGAATGCACGTCCCCAGCCATGAGATGTCCTTGCAGTGCCAGATGCCATGCTGAGAAGATGAGGTGCAAACCAAACGCTGCTTGGTTCAGGAACAAGCCTTCCCTCCCAGCCCAGTGCCCACCACACAGCCCACACTTCGCATGGGTGAGTCAGAGAGATGGCTTGAACTGGATGGATTTCCACGTGCTGGGATGCTGCAGTGTGGTCTCCATGGAGACTCCCAGCTCAGCAGGACAATGAAGACACTTCCAGATCTGGTTGCTGACCACTGCAGCTGCCAACACGCACCGTATTTCTTCCTGTTCCTCAGACAGATTGTGTGTCATGTGTTCACTGGCTAAGGTGAAAGTAATCAGTCTCAGCAAATCATTTGCACATCAGCTTGCAAGTTGTGTGCAAAGTGAGGCCCTGTGGTTCCTTCTTTTCTACCTCACATCTCTGTGATTGGCTCCTTAGCTCCTGACTTTTCCCCCAAATCCCTAGACCCTCATTTTGCTGTAACGGATGAGGATTAAAGAGAGAGTAGGATTTGAGATGGAATTTCCTTGGCTTATTGTAAGTCTATGCAAGCCCAGGAAGGGAAGAAATCATAAGCCCCTTCATCTGTATGTAATATGTTGTGATTTTTTAAAAAATGCTTTCCTATATGCAATTTCAGTTCTCACTCCCACCGTCGCTGGGAGGCTATTACAGTCCTTACTGGAGCTGCGAAGGCTCAGGCAGTGGAGGTCCAATCTGGTCTCCGCCACTTAGAAGGTGTGGGAATGGCACTGAGCTTGGGTGGACTACACGTCACAGTCCCAGTGCAAATACCGTGGTAAACTAGGAGCTGGTTCATGGACTGGCTTGCAGGTGAAACCCCGCAGAGCACTCAGTGGGCTGTCACCAATATTTTTGTTGTAAATATGCTTATTTTACAGATGGCATTCAGGACTCCAAGACCTCTAAGTGCTCCATCAAGATCTCTAGCTTGACAGAAGGTTAGGCTTTGGGTTCTCAAATAGACAATCTCTTCACTCCAGGGCCATAATCCCAGCCACCTTGTGTTCAAGATGGGCCCTGTGAGGCCCCTGGGCTTTTTGTTGGAACTCAGCACTAGCACACTGGCCTATGCAGTGCTGTGTGCAAAGTCTCTATGCAGAGGGGGCTGCCCCCGAGAAGCGTTTCCTCTGATTTTTCTTCTGTGATAAGCCATTTTGCAGCCATGATGCAGGCATTATTTTTTCTTGCAACACAAGGTGACCTACACAGCTCTTGGGGGTGTCAGGTGGAGTCATACTCCACACACACTCACCATGCTGCTGTTTACAGCACGCAAAACCACAGCAGCCAAGGGTTTTTCTGCTTTCCTTACTTTCTGCGCTCATTTTGTTCTTTTCTATCTCTAAAGTGACCCGTTTGTTTCCTGGGATGGATCTTCTCTGACATTCTGCTGTGGAGGACAAGAGGCTCTCTGGTGGTTGGGGCCATGTTGTCTTGGCCTTTGCTGGCCAGAACATGGCACATGAAAGCCCCAGAGTCAGTACTTGCTGCACGGATGAGTAAGTTGAGCAGCCGACCAGTACCCCAGAATTATTAGTTCACACAGGAAGAGTTTAGGTTCTGGTCTTGGACTTGCTAGTTCTGTTGCTCAGCCATTCCTGTGAGCGGTTGTCTCTGTGAACCTTCCTGGGCTGTTCTGCAGATGGTTCAAGCAGGTTCTTCTCAGCCCAGCTGAGAACAGATAAGCAACACGTAGTGTCCACCTGTCTCAGAGTTGTACATCACAAAGGGCTGAGAGACTTTCGCAAGGGAAGATACCCTCCCAAGGTGTCCAGGCTGGTCCTCTGTCACATGCTGCCCTGAGCAAACTTGGAGGCTGGGGTCTGGCACCGGGAGAACCCTGGGCCTTGGCATACTTTCCCACACTTTGATTCTGTGTCTGTGGATATTGTCGAGATAGTGAGAGGTGTGAAGAAGGATAAGGTGGACATCTCAAAGGGGACTCTGGTATAGCTGTGTGGGAGGTCATGGGGCATGGGGACCATCTGAAGTTCTCTGGAATAATGGTGGCCAGGGCCCTTCCCAGAACCTTCCATGAACTCATTTAGTCTTATTCCATTTGAGAGTGACAGAGAGTCACAGTAAAACCTCTTGAGCAAAAGCACCAGACAAGGACAAGGCATAGTGACTGTCTTTTTCTTCATTGGTTCTGTGAACTTGAACAAGCCCTGGGGCAGTCTGAGCCTCCATTCCCTCATCAGTCCAGCAGGGCATGTTATTCCCTGCACTGGGCTATTTGTATTGCATTATATTCACACCTGACACCATGGTAGCTGCGGGAGAGGGTTGAGAGGGACGGTTGTGCTACAGGAGACAGTGTCAGTGTCGGTGTAGGGCAGTGATGAGCTAGGTATGGCTATGTAGGACATGTTAGTACTGTAGGAGCTGGCTCCTTAGTCCAGAGGAAAAGCCAGTCATTAAATAACCAAAGTGACTTTTCCCTTTCTCGCCTTACTTTTTGGCCTCCCCTTCCTTACTATTTGCCATACATGCTAGATTGAATGCGCCTTAAATTCCTAACAGATATCTAGCATACTAAATTGGTTAATTTGTGTACCTAGGGTTAGCTACATGTTAAGTCCTCTCCTCGCCCTTGGGAAGGAAGTCTCACCCACTGCTACCTGCTTTTTGGCAGGTACTCACCTTACCAACTCTCTTAGTCTGTGTTCTGTCACGAATATAGCTGAAGCTGAACACTTTACAAAGAGGCTTTTTAGCTTGCAATTTTGGAGGCTGAAAATGCAAGATCAAGGGGTCCAATCTATTTGGCCTCTGGTGGGAACCTTCCTGCCTGCACCACATGAGACAGAGCAGGGTGAGGGGTAGGGGTCCTGCATTATAATCGCCCACTGCTGTGGGAACCAACTCAGCTGGAGAACAGAATCCAAGTTCCCTTCAAAGGGTGGCTCTCTATCAACCTGCTACCACCCCCCATCCACACTGCCACACGAAGGACCAAGTTCCCAGTCCTTGAACCTTTGAGGACACACTTGAGTCGTTCCAAGCCACAGCGTTTTTAGCCATCATGTAATCTCACAAGACAGAAGGACTCTGGTGGACTTCTGTTATTCCCAGTCTGCTGGGGCAGAGATGACTTCAGGGAGAGCTGCCGGCTGAACTGTGCCTCCTCCCCTCCAGACACCCCTGGGGTGTGCTCTTGATTAATAGCAGGCTCATGGCAGATATAGTTAGTGAAGATGATTCGAGTAACCTGGGTCCTAATCCAATAGGATGGATGTCCTTATCAAAAGGGGACATTTGCACATACTTGTGCACATGCATACACACGCATCATATGGAGGTGAAGTCAGAGGTCAGGGTGGCACTTTAATATCCAAGAATGGCCACTGCTTGCTGGCAACCAGCAGAAGCCAGGGGAGGGCATGGAACAGATTCATGCTGACAGCTTTTAGCTACCCCTGCCAATATTTAGGTCTCAGACTTCAGGCCTTCAGAACTGTGAGACTATACCATGCCATTCAGTGTGTGGCACTTGGTTATGCCAGGCTGAGAAAATGGGTACACAGAGGCTAAGCCCCTTGCAGAGTCACCCAGCTGGTAACTCAGAACCAGGCGTAACTCATGTGCAGACCACAGCCCTGGCATTGCACCCCCTCTCAGCTGTGTGGAGGAATAGCCAGCATGGGGGACAGTGGATGCTGGCACAGACTAGAGTGTTGGCTCCCTGGCTGAGGGAGGGCTAGAGTCACCAAGGGCTAAGGCCTTTCCTGCAGCCTATCCCTTCTTGCCAGCAGCCCTGGAGGAGGCAGCAGGAGGCAGCCTGGCCCTGGTTTGGCTGGCTTCCCGCCATTAGAATGTGGCATGCTCCTGCCGAGGAACCAGACGCCCCCCGTCAGAATGCAGTGTCACGGAGGAGGGTGTGCAAGCAGAGGGAATCTGGAAGGAGCTGCTCCGACTAATGCAGTGTTTGTGTAACATCTCAGGGCTCCTGGCCCCGTGGCTGGGAACTGGCAGTTTACCCTGAGACCTGGGTGCACTCATGTCTGCAAGCTAGGGGGTAACTGGCCAGGAGCCTCATGACCCTCGCAGAGGGCTGAGAAGGCACGTGGAGGAAGGACACTGCCATTTTCTCACCTTATCCTCCTACTGGTGACCTTGTGAGGTGGCTTTGACAAGTGCACTTTGCTCAACTAGGAGAACAGTTTGGAAAAGTGAAGGGACCTTTTCAAGGAATAGCAAGGGGCAGGACACCCTACAGCACAGATCTGTCCGTGACCGTAATACACAGAAGCCGGGGCACCCTGCCGTCTGTCCGTCTACTGGCTCCGTTTTGGGCAGTGGCTTTTGGTCTTGTTCCTCAGTTTGGGATCTGAGCACATTGCTTAGAAGCAGAGCCCCTCCTGCCTCGGAGCAGAAGTGCCGCCCCTTTCCTGGACCCACCCTGCCTCCTCGCCTTCTGTGCCCTGCTGCTGCTCGGGGCTGCTCTTCCCAGCAGTGCCAGCCCAGGCATCCTAGGCCACCCAGCTCGGCCTCTGCTCTGTGCTCCCCACTTTGGAATCTGCGTGCTGCCCCCTGCGCTGCACAGGACATCTTCTCACAGGTCACAACAAGGCTATTCGGTGGCCTTCTGAGCCCCAGCGTGTCTTCCTGTTGAGGGCTTCTGTTTCGTGAGAGCAGCGTATGGGATACATGAGCTCTAGAGCCAGACCAGCCAGGCTGCCATTCTGTCTCAACCACCTCCAGGCTGCGCAGCTCTGGGGCCTGCCTGACTATGTGTTGGATCATAAAGGGTGATGGTGACGAAAGCCTGCTAGTCTATGGAGCCACTAAGGTGAGAGTGAATGAGTACCCCACTAGTCCATGTGGGTGTGACTCGTTATTGGGTGTTGTTTGCTCCCTGCAGTGGAGACCATGTCACCCAGCACACCTGAGCTCCTACTGGCGCTAGCTACTGTTGACGCACACTGCTTAGATGGATGACCACAGACTCACATGGCTGCACCTACAGCAGCACCGCCGTGTATGTGTCCAACTGCAACCCAGTGACAGTTCAAAGCAGAACCATCTGGAATGTCCAGGGAGTGCTCACTATGTGCTAGGCATTGATCTGAAACAGTTGGCTCACTTTATGTGATTTTCTCAACTGTGCTCTTAAGCAGTTACTGTTATTTTGGCAGCAAAAGCCCCCGATGTACACGGATGGCAGTGACTTCTATGTGACCCAGCTGGAAGGTGGCAGAGCTGGAGTCCACTGGGTTGCCTGGCCCAGAGTCCCTGCTCATGACCAGTGCTCTCTGCATATTCTGAGGATATGTCACAGCAGTGAGCGGCCCAGAGAAACCAGGAGAGGATCCCCAAGGGCAACCTTGCTAAGAGCAGGGTGGAGTCCAGGGCCAGAGGAGCTGTGTTTGGGGCAAGCAGATGGGGTTGAGACCTGCACTGCAAGCAGCTCTGGATGTTCCTCACTGTTCTGTTAGTCAGTCAGCTGTCTTAAAGGAACAAGTGGCCATGCATGTTCCAGGCCTGGTCCTATCTGAGGACAAGAAGATGGAAAGATGGTCCTTCCTTTTGTTTTTGTTTTGCATAGAGTGAATTCCTGGCACATGGTGCATATGGAATGCATGACCGTTGAATGGATGCATGAGCATGATACAGAGCTCCAGGATTTAGCAGCCTGGGCAGGTACTTGGTTTTCACTTAGGCTGCTTTCAGCCACCCTCATCTGTATGCTGGGAAGCCCAAGTTAAGGTGAAGGAGATGCATCTTTCTCTGATGAGTTTGTGCTCACCCATGAAGTCTGTGCAGCCTTTCTGGAGCTCCAGTGAGTGGCATTGCCATGAGTGATGAAGCCCCAGGATGGTCTCGTTGGTGAGCAAACATGAACACTGTGAACTGTGCCTTCTTGATTACTGGAAAAACTGTCCAGCGGCTAGCAGAGTTATTGCACCATGTAACAGTCACACCTAGGTGATGTAGTGAGAGGAGGCAGGTGGCATAAATGAGTTTAAGGCAAAGACAGATTTGTATTTGGAAACCAAAATCATGCAGTAGTGTTTGCTGGTGGAATTGCAAAGTATACTTGGCATACAGCCAAGCATAATGCAGATGGGCCGCCGGCTGCCTCAACTGCTGCCCTGTGTGGTGGTTACTGGAAAATTGGAAAATTAAGGTAATCCCTACTCCACGCCCATGTTTGTAAGGTAGTGAGTTGGAGTACACGAGTTAATACAAATGAAGTGTTTAGGGCAGTACTGAGCATTCAGTGGGCATTCAATGAGTGCAGACATTGGTCTCAGCCAGCACCCTGAATCCACTAAGAAGTGGATAGACTCTTATCCATCACAGCACTGATCCTCCTCTGGTGGCATCACAGTCATGCTCCCACAGACCTCGCCATGTGAAGGCAGAGCGGACAAGTCACGTGACTCTTACACAGTATACCAGCAGCCAGGGTGACAAAAACACGGGGCAGGGAGTGATTCAGAGGAAGGATTTTGCTGAGCTGGACTTGACGGTCAGGAAAGGTAGGCTGGGGACATAATAAGCAGGAAGTGGATGAGGCGGCAGAGAGAACGATGCTCCAAGACAGGTGAAAAGCACAGCCACGTGAAGCCCCAGCGGTGCGGAAGCTTAGAATTCAGGCCCCGTGGAAGGTGGACTTGGTGGGTGTGTTAGTTTCCTGTGGAGGTTTTAACAAAGCACCTCAAATGTGGGCATGGAGTAGGGATTGATACAGTAGACATTCAGTCTTTCATGGATCCAGAGATGAGAACTGCGAGACCGAGAGGTCAATCTGCTGCCCTCAGCCTCTCTCCAAGGCCTTTGCCGCTTGTCTCTGTCCATCACTGATTCATCTGTCTGTGTGCTCACCCGCTCAGCTTGTGTTTGCTGAGCATCTAGTGCCTGTCCGCCTGGTCCTGGTGAACAGAGCTACCGGAATCCTCTGTTTCCGTGGCCCTGAGCTCTGATGGGAGAGATGGGCAGCAACAGAAGACGGTCAGTGCTGTGAAGGAAACAAAGCTGGCCATGGAGACGAGTGCGCCAAAGGCTGGGCTGCCAAAGGAGACACCCTGGTGGGTGTCTGCGAGCGAGACCCAGTGGAGTGGAAGGCAGGAGCAAAGCGAGACCTGACAACAGAGGTAAAGGACAGGGCCAGCCCCTGGGCAGAGATAAGGCTGGAGAGGTGCAGAGGTAGGGGCAGCAGGTGGGCAGTGCGAAACACATCACATTGTCCTGAAATCTGGCCACTGAGGTCAGCATTATCCTCCCGTCTGTAGAGTGGGGACACGCAGCCCTGCTGCATCTGTCTCCTGTATAGATTGTCAGCGTTCAGTGACAGGGCAGGTTAGGACATGGCTTTGAAAATCCTAAGGTATTCAGGGAGATAACATTTGTATTGCTTAGTAATTCTGTGTCAGACCACCTGCTGCTGAGCAGAAAGACCACTGGCCCTCGTGGATGTATGTGGCCGTGTCACATCTCTGCTGACCGGCATGTGGTCATCTCTTCCGTGTGATGCTCGTCCTCCTCCCCTGTGCCTCTTGCTGCAAGGCCTGGGGTTGCACACAGCAGCCGTCCCCACCACGTTCTGTGTCCCTGCCCTCTGCAGTAGAATCACATGCTGGTGCCTCCCAGTGGCTGCTATTATCCCATCTGCAACAGTGACTTCCTGTAGGTGATAGGAAGGAAATGTGTTTCACACTGTCATCTCTGGCTCTTAGTAAACTTGTCCCCACAGTGGGGGTACATCTGTGTGGGTCCAGGCAGTGTCATGTGTCATAGCCAGTGTGCTGACAGTGGGTTTTACCTCTGGCTGTGACAGGCAGTGTTGTGAGAGGCGCTCTGTTGGTTGCAGCCAGGAATCATGGGCTTCTTGACTGCTGTGGGTCCATGCTTGGCATTCACATGTGGTCTGTGCCTGTGAACAGGAGCTGGTGTCGCATGCACATCTCCTGGTGGCAGCATGGGACCCTGAGGCCTGACAGAGCTCGAGCAGGAAGCCCAGCATGAGAGGGAAGGATGTGTGATTGTGGAACAAGTGCAGATGGACTGCTGTCACACCTCAGCTGTTTTTCTTCAGTGTGTATATACAGTGCTCCGGTGATGTTTACCAATCTTATCTTAACTCGTTTTATCCAAGATGTGAAAGGAGATTCAAGAAGTTAAGAGATTTGAGATTGGTTGAGAATCAAGTGGGGAGAACTCAGGGTAGCCACCCCAAGTCAGACAGACCCACCTTTTGGGCAGAGAGAACTCAGATTTTGCATCTTCATCTGTAAGCCGGGTAGTAACCCTGCACCCCTGAGCCATGTGGCTGTGGGTAGAGAGCCCAGATTTGCAGTTCCAGCAGGAGTCTTCTGGGTTCACTGCTTGCCCTGCCTTCTGCCTCCTTGTTGTGTACCCATGAGAATACTCTGCATAACAGTGGGGGCCTCAAGCTCAACCCAGACCCAGACAGATCAGTAGAGCTTGGTGGGTACTGAGGGAAGACTTCCTCCTGCATTGCCTTGGCTTAGCCTGCAGACTGATGCCACAGCTATTTAAACATAAACACAGAAATTGGGTTTCTTTGTCACAAGTGGGAAAGGGAAGAAGGAGGCGAGTCAAGGCACCTTCCAGGTGGCAGCCCCTTGCGTAGGTCAACCTTACCACATTTCCTAGATATGGCAAACTCCCTGTGGGCTGAGTTTTGGTTTGCTGTTTTTTGCCATGGTATCTCCGGCTCCTGGAGCAATATGCGGCAGGTAGAGGAGTATCTGTGGCTATCAGCAGAAAGCACTGTGCCAACGGCAGGTGGCACAGCATGCACCAGGCAAAACCTGTCATCCAAGTTCCATCAGCAGCCTCAAAGATGAAGCTATCTGACGTTCCTGTCGCGGTCCTGCGGCACCCTGCTTGGGTAGAAGCCTCTTTCTGCACAGCGCTGCAGTGGCTCAAGTCCAGACCTGTCATGCCTCATCTTTATTCCTAGTAGCTCCACTTTCTACTCCCCACCATAGCTGATTCACAAAACTACTATGGGGCCCAAAAGATTTTTTAAAAACAATGTCATTTTCCTGTTTAACACCACCAATAGCTCCAGGCCCTGTGAGCAGAGAAGCAAACCGTTACCAGATCACCAGAACCTGCCATGTCTGGTGCCTCTAACCTCCACCTTTGCTGCTTTTCCTCGTCTGAACTGGACTGCTTTTCAGTCTGTAAGTGATCTATCCCTCTCAGCCACAGGACCTTGGCAAATGCTGTCCCGTCTGTCGGAAGAGTTCGCCGGGCAATATCCACACTCTCCATAGAGTGCCTCTATCACTGTTTCAGTGTCTGCCAGGTACCAGTTCTTCAGAAAAACTGCCAGAGACCCAGACACAGGGGACCTAGCTCCACACTTTCATCCAGCCTGGCACGCCCTTCTGCAAACACTTATAGTTGTTTTTTTTTTTTTTTTTTTAATTCACTTTCCCTACCAGGTTCAAAGTCCCATGAAAGAAAAAGTGGATTCTATTTTGACATATATAATATATATTCAATAAGTATTTATTGAACTAGTGATGAGCATGTTTTTGTAAGAATATCGTACAATATAAGAGTCATTATTCTCACTTTTCAGACGGAGACTGAAGCTTAACAAGATTAAATTTCCAGCTCAAGGGTACATAGCAAATGCTGCACTTAGGGCTCAAATCCACACCTGATGCTGAAATCCACATCTTCAGCTACCCCCAAGTGAACTGTCCAGGAACCCGCGGACCTTGCTTAGTGGTGACCGCAGCAAGTGGCACTGCTGGTCTGAGCTTCGCAGTCAGAGGCCGAGCACGCCCTTCCTCCCCGAGACTCAACAGGCCACTGGCTCACACATAGCTGCGGAGTCACTGGAGGGGAGTGAGAAGGTTATTCATGTTCCCTTTTCTTCAGACCCCAGACAAACAGTCCTCACCCCAACTTTCAGACTTAGGCGAAGAGGACCTGGGGGATGTGCAGCCTGGCAGGCCCCAGCAGGGAAGTACGGGGGTCTCCCCCTGTGAGCTGCATGAGAAAATCTCGCTTGGGCTGCAATGCAGTCCTCTGGACTGGTGACTCAGAGCTGCCACTTTAGCCATCAGTGAGCGGAGGGCCTTTTTGTTCGGCTTGGTTTTGCATGGTTTTCTCAATTCAGAAATGCTGCCTGAGGTTTAGCTGCAGAAGGGAGGAAAAAGGGACTGAGGTAACAATTATCAGGACACTTGGTCTCGTGTCTTCAGCGCACCTGGGTGTCCACTAGCAGGCAGCAGAGAGGTCCAGGACTCCTGCCACACTGGCTGCCCAGCCTCTAATGAGGCTAGTGCTGCATGTTGAAGTGTTAATATTTTTGATATGTTGGATTAAAGAAAACATATCATTTCAATTAATCCCATCTGTTGCTTTCCACTTTCATAAATGTGGCTCCTGGAAAATGCAAGACTGCATATGTGACTGACATTCTCATTTCTGGTGGATCGGGCTCCTCCACACAATCCATGGAATAACAAAACAGAATTTCAAAAATAACCTCAATCTGTAATAATTTTTCAGCCTCTAATTATGCAATGCAAATATCACACCATGATAAAAATTTGTGAGGTTCTCGAAGCTTCTCTAGGTGGTCCTTATTTTACAGCTGGAGAAACCGAGGCCCAGAGAGATGAAGCAGCTTTGCTCAAGGTCACACATCTGGGAAGGGGCAAGCTGGGTATTAAAGCTCAAGCACTCTCTGAACACAGGTGCTGTGGGAGTTAGAGCTGCCGCCACTCTGTCCCCAGCACTGCCCAGCCCAAGGCAGAGCGCTCTCATTCAGTGCCCAGTGAGTCTACATAATGTGGCACTCACACTCCCACACTCCGTCCGTGCTGGAGAAGCTCATGGTGCAGCAGAGAAGATACAGATGGGCCAATTAAAATCATAAAGCAGAGACTCCAGCAAAGTAGCTTGAAAGCTAATATGGAAATGTGTTCACCCTCACTAGCAATTAAAAGCATGCAGATAAAAATAATGATGTATCTTTGTCACTGTGTTCCTATCCTTAGTACTTTCAAAAGAACCTATTTTTTTGGGGGGGGGATCAATATAAAATGGAATTGACAGGAAAAAAGTTATTCTTCGGTAAATCTACCCGATGGGAGGAACAAGCCTTTAGACCAAGCAAGTTTCGATGATTGGAACAGCTTGGCTGCCATGATGTCCTGGATCTCCGCTCGCCATTGGATATTTGATATACAGCCAGCAAAATATTTCTCTTTATTGCACTTAAGAAAACTCCACATTCTCTGGTTTTTTGCAAGCATGAGGTTACACAGTTTCCTTAAGGAAAGAAACCAAGACTTTCTCTATCTTCTGGGGTTCCAAGGAGTACACACACAGCTCCGGGGGAGCCTGCTTCCCAGCAAGGCCCTGTGACTGCCTTTACACACCGTGAGGCAGTCAGTGATCTCCAGACCCTTCGGTCTGAAGCCTTCACTTGTAGATGAGGAACCAGAAGCTCCAGGAGGTTGATGCAGTAGTCTTTTGTCCCTTCCTGCCGGAGAGCATGGTCAGACCTGGACCTGGAGAATCAGGTGCGGAGCTCCTGTCAGTCTGCCTGCAGAGGAGAGGTGAGGGAAGGGGCAAGAGAGGGAATGCAGGAACAGGAAGGAGAGGAGACCAAAAATGGGTTAAGAGGCAAGAGAGGGTGGGGAGGAAAACCTGGGTAGGAAAGAAAGGAGCGAAGAGAGGAAGGGCTGGCCGAGTGGGGGCTGTGGGACTGTACCTCTGCTGGCATGTGGTCTGACAAAGACAAGGGTCAGAATTTCCCTGGAGAAAATGATTCCCGGCAATTTAGAGAGACTTTTGCTAAAACGGCAGGTTAGGAACTCAACCCCTGCCCCGGCTTCCTCCCATCAGTTCCCCCAGGACGATTCTTCTCCAGCCGCCTCATTATCGCTGCAGACAATCTGCATGGCTTTAATGAGAGGGTCTTCTGTCTGTCGCAGGGGTGGGTAATGGCCCTGCTTGTCTGCCAGGGTCACAGGTTCACAGGACCCGGATGCTGTGGAAAGAGTGGAGAGGAGCTGCTGCCCATCCCCCTGGCCAACAGTCCATTGCCTCCATACCACTCAGCAGGGTGGTAGTGAGCAGGGGGCGCAGCACTGCAGCCCTGGGGGGCACACGGAATGTCGGAGGGGAGGTGTCCTTTCCCGCTCCCCAACTACCTACTGTCCTTGCTGTGATGCCCATCAGTCCGCAGGATTGCGTGGCCCTCCAAACTCTGCTCCAAATAAAAAGGCATGTAAAGACTTAGGCAGCTCCAGTGTGGTATTGGTAACATCCTGTATGGTTTCCACACGTACGCTCATTTGTGAACCCATTCCATGCGGTGGAAAAGAGAAGACTTTGGAGCCAGAGTCCTGACCTTAGGCCCCTCTCCTTCCCCTTCCTCCTTTGTCTCTCTTATGACTGAACATGCATTCTCACTTCGGAGAGCCTCTGTGTCTTCAAATACCATGAGAAATACTACTCCAGCCTCACAGGCTTGTCAGATTACTATTTACTTGGTGTTATGGTTTATATCTAGTTCTCTCCCCAAAGTGTCATGTGTTCATAGATGGGGCTGTGGGGAGACAAGTGGATCATTGGCGTGTGACACTAGTCCCCTGATGAGTTTATAGCTAACCATGATTTGGGAGGTGAAGCCTGGCTGGAGAAGTGGGTTGCTGTGAGTGTGGTCTGGAGTTACTCTAGGAAGTCTGTCCAGACCCCCCGAATTCCAGCTGGCTGTGTTCTTTACTTGGTTGTCAGGTCCTGCAACCTTTGCTGGGTGCTCGAAGTTCCATAACCATAACTTAGGGTCGATGGTGCTCGGAATGGCTTGGGGGTTGTTAGTGCTCTGTGTATGCCCATTACACAGCAAACACTGTGTGTGTGGCTCTTACTGGTCATCCCTCAAGTGCACGCTGAGAGCCTGGCATGGTCCCAGTGTGCCCGTGGGTCTTTTATGCATAGGGTAAGGATGTGGATGGGACAGGTCAGGAGAGTGACTGGTGGAACAAGGGTGTCTGAGTATGTGGCTGTAGCTGTGGACACTGTCACCTAGCAGGTGGGGCCTGTGTGTGATGTCCTAGCAGAGAAGGCATTGTTTCCTGGCAGTGTCCAGGGAGCTGCAGGATGCAGGAATGGGCTGTGATTGTTCTCAGCACTCAGGAATTCAAGTGAGGTGTCAGGGAGACAGGGTGAGGGGAGATGGGTTGGGCAGACCTATCAGTTTTAACTGTGAAGTTCTACTGGAGACCAAATGGATTTCATAAACAAGAGTTCCACTGTCTGATTTTAAATCACAGTAATACCTCTGTTCATGAATGCTTCTGTTTGCAAAGAAAATGTTGAGCAAAGTTTTGTTTCTGTTGACAAACTCCACATCAGGTGACAGGACCAAGGCCATCTTCCCCATACAAGCACAAATGCAGCCATCTTTCTCCAAACCATACAGCAAATTAAATTAGTAACCGAGGTACAACTGTACATCCCCAGACACCTCTTAAATGACTTCATGATTTTCTGGTTATGTCACTGGAGCCTTGACACACAGCTGGAGAATGTTGCTAACAGGATCTGCCCACGAGGCACGGAGCACTGTGGTCTGTTGGCATCTTCCCTCCCACATGCTGGGTGGGACGTGGCACACAGTGGCTGCACGTGGTACTTTGGTGTCTGTTCCTTTCAGCACATGTGGTCAGGACATGGGATCTGCATGGATTTCCATTCTACCTTCATTTTTACTGAGTCCAGCAGGGTTAATGCTACCACCAACATTACCTAGCACAGGTTGGCTTTTAACTCCCACACCCTTTGCCTTACCATTTCTATCGATGGTTTATTCTGGCTCCAATGCGCCACCACTGTATCCTAGTAGATGGAGTGCTCATTTTGAAATGTGATTCTGATTATAATAAAAACTTCCCCCTCCTTCTTCAAATCTGTCAGTGGTGCCTTTGCCTTTGAGATAAACCTAAGTTCCTTAGACTGTCTTGTCTCCTTTCTGAGTCTCTCAGTCTCCATACATTGAACTAATCAGTCTGAGGTTTATCAGGTCACTGACCATGCTACTCCATGCTTCCGTGTGAATAGTCTGTGCTGCTGTCCTCTGCGGAATATCCTCCCCCAGCTTCTGTCCCTGGCCGTATCCCTTGCTTCCTTGGTGTGTGTGGGGGGTCCCCATCCGCACATCCTCTTATTGCAATGTGCTTTCTGTGTCTAGAACTGTCCCTCAGCATCTACAGTGTAGGACGCTGTCACCTCTTTGATGGTTGTTACACAGTAGAATCCCAACATATGGCAGCTGTGGGGGTTTTGTTTTTACTTTTGTTCTTTTCTATGTTCTTAGGCTAAACAGTACCCGATACACAGTAAATATCAAATAAATGTTTGTGGAATATCCCAGGAGTTGGAGGTTCAAAAAGAGCAGTAAAACTAAACATTTTTACAGCTTCTATTTATTAAGTGTTGTACCACTGAAAGGCTGTCCTTAAATCAGACCTGCCTCAGAAAGCCCAGACAAGAGCTTCTTCTGTTATCGACAGGCAGTGCAGTCACATTTTGTCAGAGGGCACTGGACAAGTCTGCACCTCTTTGAGCATGGCTATGATTTTCTCCTACTCCTCCTGCTCTCCAGCATCCGACTGTGACAGGGGTTGGGGGTCAGCAGCACCCTGTGAAGGATAGCACTGAATGGTCTGGCAGATGAGGATGAATATGGTGTCCATTGTCTGTCAGCCATGCAGAGTGTAAACCACACAGGTGTTAACGTTTCTCTTCTGGAAGGGTGGGGTGATGCCCCTCTGAGAGTCTGGGAGTATCCCACAGGATTAATTAAAGTGAACTTCTATGTGTGTCATGTGCATTATGCAGACATGGCTTTGGGGTCTGTGTCTGATTCCTCACCTCTTGCTCTCTGGCATGTTCGTCTGCAAGAACACTTTTGCTCCTCCATACCTTTCCACCATGATGATTTTGCTTTGGAGCCAGCCACCCCTGGACTGAACCCCTGGAACCACAAGCCAACTCACACCTCTCTTCTTTTAGGTTGTTAGTGTCTGGCATTCTTTTTCTGGTGTTTCTCAGGAATGCCTGAGCATTGTGCAGCTCTGACTCATACAAGGACAAACCTTTTCTTTAGCAGATGCATGTGGCCAGACCTCAGTGCAGATCTCAGTGCATCTTGTGCTACTCTCTCCCTCTGGGAATGGTTAACTGATCAGACCACTTTTCTTCATTCAGTACTGACCCTACACTGTGTAGAATACAAGGAAACCAGTTCCACCCCAGCTGGAGGATGCTGAGTTGCAGGAAGCCTATTGCTGTGAGCTCAGTGCAGGGCTGTGGCTCAGGGGTGCACTTCATAACCAGATATCCTGGCTGTGGCCTGCACTCTCACACTTGTGAGCTGTGTGTGCTTCTGTAGTTTACCCCACAATATCCTAGGGATGATGATGCTAAGACTAGCTTGGGCCTTGGAGTTTAACATGAGTGTGCATAAATGTTAGTGCTCAAAGTGTGCCTGCTACACAACAAGTACTGTGTGTGCATGGCTCTTACAAATCATCTCCCAAACATAAGCCAAGCGCCCACATATTTTAGGTGCTATGTAGAGAAACAGAAGCAAAGGTGTGGCTGTGTCCTCAGTAATCTCAGCCTGCAGCGAGGAGAGGCAAGTAAGGGAGTCCCAGCAGTTACTGCTCGACAGCAGTGATTCACAGGTCTGCCCCAGATTACAGGAGTGCACAGGCAGCCCAGGGCTCCTGGGTGTGCCCAGGGCTATCAGGAAGGTACTGCAGGTCTCTCAGAGGAGCTCTCAAAAGAGGAATGGAGTTTGACAAGAGGGTCAGCCGAAGGGAACATTCCAGACACAGCGGAATACAGAGCTTGGGAGCAGTGAGGGCCATTTGAGAACTGTGACAGGTCTAGGGCTGGTGCCCTGGTGTGATAAGGCAGGAGTAGGTGACTTCAGGGAGTTGGGTGAGGGTCAGTCTGTGGACCCCAGAAGCAACCCTTTAGGAGTTCAGTTTTTTAGGTAATAAGGAATCCTTGAGTGCTGTGAGATTCAGAGAAAGAAGAGAGACTTAAGAGAGATTTTTAAATTGTGCTTTAAGCTATAGTTCATTTTTAAGAGAAAAAAAATAATAAATCAAAGCTAAACTTTCAGAAATTGCTGTTAGATCCAGTTTCAGTGCAAACAGAACACTGGCCACCGAACTAATTCTCTTTGGACATGCAGTGTATTTTTAACTCTATGATTCCTCTGACCAAGATTCTTAATCCAAAGGAAACTCATTTAGCCTGAAGGTTTTGAACCAATTACATAGTTTTATAAGGTCAAAATAAAAGTTGGAAGTCATTTTATCTTCATCCATGCTGGTAGAAATTACAGAATCACGCCGCTTTAATGAGAAAAAGCACCAGGATGGGAAATGTGAAAATGGAAGTGTCAGCACCATCAGAGAGTTCCACAGCTTCCTGGATGCCGGCAGACATGGCCAGGGTGGGCTGAGAAATCCTTTGACATCACAGTCTATATCATATCCCTGAACGAGTTGCCAAGGCTTCAAGAGAGAGACATGAAACACAGCACCCTTCCACCCTTATTAAGATTTAATCCTGCTTTCAACAGGATTGCAAGGTTATTAAATTAAATTTTTTTCCTTCCTGAGAAAGGGATTTAACTTTTGCTTTCCTGACATCATAATCAACATGGAACAGATGCAAGGGGGAAATTGCGTGACCACTGGTAATATGGACCTATACTTAGCATGTAGCATGTGAAGTTATTAAAATGGAAATTAATTCCCTTTATTACTATCATGCCCTATCAATTAATTTGGTTGGAGGTGCTTATGAATATGCAATCGTTCCTCCCCACTGCCCATCCCACGCGGTGCATGTAGAAGGCGCCGGTAACGCAGTGGGTGACATTTTAGTCTTTTACTAGTTTTGCTAACACTGTTCATCTTTGCTCCCTAATAATTGACAGTAGTGATAATAGTTATTGAATTCTTTCTACACGCCGGGCAAGTGATTTACATTCATTCTCATTCAAGCCTCACAATAAACTCTTCAGATAAGTACTTTTCCTATCCCACTATGAAGCAGAGGAAAATGAGCACGGTGGGCCTTGTGGGTAGGGCTCTGTGATACTGGGCCACCCTGCTCCTCACTGGCTTGGATGTGGGAGGGAGCATTCTGGGTGCCAGGCTCCTGCAGGCTGAAAAAGAGTGTGGGCCACCCGAGACTGGCAGGGGACTCGGAGCAGGGCACCCGAATTCTGAAAGTTTTATTATTGTCTGGAATGCGGGAACTACTGTGCTTGGGAAGCTCCAAGGCTGACCCAGAAGCAGCAGGGAGAGGAGGATGCTGTGGCAGGGAACCCTTGGGCAGGTTGCAGACAGAGCAGGCTGTGGAGCCCAAGAGCTGTCCCTCACTGTCTGGTACCCAGTCCTGAGGCCACTGGGGCAGGAGGATGGCGTGTGTCAGCTGGAGCTTCAGAGTCTGATGAAGGTGCTGGTCGGGGAATCTGAGGTCTAGATCAGCTGGTATTAGAAGGTGAGCTTCATGAGCTGCTCACTACCTCTGGGAATTAGCTCTGGCGGTCCCCGTGGCGTCAGCAAGGCTTCAGACACCAACACATCAGAAACAAAAAATAATAAGATGACAGCCTGGGCGCGGTTGGGATTGGCCGCACAGGCTCCCGGGAAGGCTTTGAGGAAGGAAGGAAGGAAGACTTGAACGCTGGGCCAGTGAGGGGCGCTGGGGAGCTGGAGGCACTGAAATGAGCCTTCCGGGTACTGTGAGCATTGTTTGGTCTGTAGATAGGGGTCAAACATATACTCAGCCTCGCATTCATACTCGTTTTTGAAAGGTGCAATGATTCGTGATTTCGGCTGGACAGTGCTTCCTTGGCAGACAGAAGTGTGTCCATCATCCTCACATAGCTCTGCAGATACCCATGGGTGACCTGCTTCTCTGGAGTGGGGGGCCCTTGCTCACACCCACTCTAAGTGCCATCCCTGTAATACCCCCCCTCAGCTGAAATCTCCCTCAAATTCCCTGTGCATACTGAGGCTTTGGTAGGAGGGAGCCCATTAACCCCAGGTGAGAGGACCCCCGGGTAAGGACCATGGCTGTGTCTAAGTGCTTGCTTGGTAAACCATGATTCGTAGTTGGTTTCTTTTTCTTTTTTTTTTTTGGTTCTGGGGATCCAACTCACAATCTTGTGCTTGCCAGGCAGGGGCTTATACCACTGAGCTAAATTCCTGGCCCTAGTTTCTTTTATGTTTACTTTGAAAAATCCTGTTGCACGGACCAGTATGGCACTGCAGCAGAATCAACTACAGGCCTGCTTTATAATCAGGCACTTGGGCAAAAAGTAAGCTGCATACGACAGATATGTTTTAAGCTCCAAGCCTGGACCCAGGAGCCATTCAGCTTCTCCCCGTGCTTCTTCCCCATGCTCTGCCCATCAGCACCTTCTTCCCTTCCCATCTCCGGTGTGTGTCCTGGAACACCTACCTTTAGCTGCCTCCGCTCCGTCTAAGGAGCCACAGTCTCCTCACTTTGGCTGTCACCCACCTCCGCCCATTCTCCACATGAAGGCCGTGGATTCTTCTCCAAATATGGACTGTGCCACATCACTCCTCTGCTCAGTGCTTCCTCATAGCATACTAGTTCCAGTAGCCAAACGCCCCAAGAAGCAGTTCCAACAATATATAAGGCTCCTATGCCATCATCATGGTTTCAAAGCTATCCCAGGTTGGGTCTTCTGCAAACAGAATTTCAAAGCAAGATCTGTAGCACATTGATCTAATAGGAAGCTTAGAGGATTGGTACAAAGGTAGGGGAGTGGTACCAGGCAGGGAAGGAGGCTGAGCAAGTAAGACCCAGGAGGATACTGTGAAGTCCAAGAGGGAAGATCTGGGGACAGCAGAGCCCCATCCATCAGGAGAAGGGAGCTGGAGGATTAAAGCCAGGTGCTTCATCATCTGCTGGGCTTTACTCTCACAGACTGCAGAGAAAATTAGTGGAAGCCCGAGGGCCTAGAATTGCAATCCTATTGTTATGATGATAAAAGTGTTAATTTGACCTTTGGGTGAGAGTGTGATGGATTTTGATAAAGTAGACAGTGAAACAATAGATCACTTTTAGCCAAGACTATCAGAACCAGAGAGAGCCTCCAATCCCTCACCAGGAGAAGACACTGACTCCTCCTGCGGGTGGCCCGCAGTGCAGGGCACGCAGAGCCTGGCCACTAGCATCACGTCTAGGAGTGCGGGGCCGGCTGACCCCTGCGCAGAAACGTGCCTCAGTTTCCTCACTATAGTGCGGGGCTGCTTGTTGTTGCTGATGCAGGGAGCCGCTGTGAAGGTTAAGTGAGTTAATACAGCAGAGGGGGCTTGGGTGGTCCCTGGCGCATTCAAGCCCCATCATAGCTGCTGAAGTTACTAGCAGGAGGCCAGTGGGCTACATAGACAACTGCCCTCCCAGCTGGCCAGCCGCCTTCCGGACCAGCGCGTGCTTGGCTGTTAGCATGCTCTCTGTTCCTGCTTCCTGCCCTCCAGCCCAGGCCATGTGGCATCGAGGTGACCAAGGAAGCCTGTTCCAGTCTCCCATGAGCCATGAAAGGGCTACACTTTCCTTGTCACTTGGCACAATTTACCGTCAAAGAACCTGCTGCTGAGAATTTATAGCAACCCTATAACCTGGGGTGATACCTGGCTCTTTGGCCCACACTGCATTTTTCTGAGGGGACCAATTCTTTAAGAGAGCTTAAGTCTCTCTGTAGGCCAGGAGCCCACACTTACACGTTGTTCCCCGCCCATCAGGTCTGGGTTTCAGGCTGCTTTTGTACCTCTCTTGACTCTTCAGGGCACTGCTCCCATAGATGCTGACCCTTCTGTGCTGCTTTCTGGTGTTTTACATTCATAGGAATTCAGATGTAAATTCCAAAGCACTCACTATCTGTGTGGCCTGGTGTAAATTCCCAAGGTTCTCTGGGCCTCAGCTTCCTTATCTGCCATGGGGTGACAGACCCACCCCATAGGGTTGAGTTTAGGTGAAAATTGTTAGCTAAGGGTCTTGGGCAGGTTGGGGCCTTGGCATTGTGTGTAACAAGTCAGCCTATTAGTGGCTTTCTGCAACAGCCACTGTTTATTTGTGATTCTGCAATTGAGGTTGGGTTTGTTGTGAATAACTCTTGCTGCTTCTTGTAGCCATTAGGGCAACTCTCCTAGGGGTGGAGGATTTGGAATAATTCTTTCACATGGCTGCCACTGTGGCTGGGGTGGCTGGGGTGCTGGAGACTGCCTGGGGCCTCTTTCTCTCTCTCGAATCTCTATCACTGTGATCACCTCTCTCTCTGTCTCCATCTCTGTCATCTCTATCATCTCGATCTCTGTCATCTTTATCACTCTCATCTAGGTCTGTCATCTCTATCATATGTACCTACAATATCTGCATCTGTAACTCTGTTTCTATTGCCATCTCCATCTCTGTCTCCATCTCTATGTGCATCTCCATCCTGAGCTCCAGCTCCATTTCCAACTTGTCTCCATCTCTGTCTCTGTCTCTATCTTCATCTCTGTCTTTACTCTCCTGCCTTATGCAGTCTCTTTCTCTCTGCACAGCTTTCTTCTTCAGCAGGATCATCAGACATTTTAACATGGTACCTTAGGAGTTTCCAGATGCAAAAATACTACAAATAGAACTTTTTCAGATGTTCACTTATCTTTTTAAATTTTTATTTACTTTTACTTATTTTTTGAGACAAGATCTCTCTAAGTAGTGCAGTCTGGCCTCAAACTTGCTTGTGTAGCTTACGCTAGCCTCAAACTCGCAGTTATCCTCCTTCCTCAGCCTCTCAAGTCCCGGGATTATAGGTTTGAGCCACCATGCCCAGCACCAGATGTAAAAATAAATTTCACCACATTCTCAAGACTTAGCTCTTGCTCCTGCATGCTGTTACTTCTAACATGTTCTGTGGATTCCAAGACACCAGACTCATAGGCAGAAGAAATAGACTGGACTTCCTAAGCAAAAGGCAGCATGTATGTATACAGATGGAAGAAATCACTGTGGCCATTTTGTGCGCAATCCACCACAGTTAGTAAGTGGCAGCTTTGGTCTCACTGATACTGGAATCATGTGGGGGATGAAGCTGAAAAATCAAATGACTGTTTGTACAAAAATTTCTAAGAGTCAGGAAGGAAAAGCCAAGTAGTGATACTCACTGAATTTCTTCTTTGGGATAGAAGAAAAAGGTTCTAGACCAAGCATCCTCAGTACAATTATAATCTACAAAGATTCCCCCCTTTTCTCTGTCTCCTTGATTTCCCAGTTCTAAGCCATCTTCTACAGGGCTTGACACACTGGTGCCAGAGCCAACCCACTGATATTTAAGTGAGAAAGACCGTTGAGTAGTCTACTCCGGTTTCTGGTATAAAACACTAGCATTTCATTCTCATGATTTCTGTAGGCTGGGAATGCGGGATGGGTGTGTTGGATCTACTGGCCCGAGCTGCTGTGTGAGTTGGTGCTTAGGCGCCCCAATGTCTGCCAGAGCAGGTTTCCTTGCAAACCTCCTCAGCTGTCGCTAGAAAGATTCAGTTCCTTGCAGGCATTGGACCAAGTCTCAGCTCCTAGTGCTGTTGATGAGGCTGCCCTCAGTTCCATGGCCCATGGACTTTCCACAAGGCAGGTCACAAATACAGTAGTAGCAAGAAAGCAAGAACAGGAGAGCCAGAGAGGGGCTGCCAGGAATGAAGCCACACTCTTGAAACTGAATTGCTAAACAACATCTGATCACCTTTGTCAGAAGGTGTTACTAGGCCCGGGGTTCATTCAACGTGGAGGATCACACAGGCCATTAGCACCAGGAGGCAGGGATCACTGGCGGCCGCTCCAGGTGCCCAAACAGCACCAGTTCCCCAGGCAAGTTTAGAGTGCTCAGATTTTACTGCAGCACTGGTTATCACACCACCATGTGTGTGTTATAATTAGGATAACCATGTGTCCCAGTTTTCCTGGAATAAGTCCGGTTCAGATGGTTTTTTTCAAAGATCACTCTAAGTATAGATGAACAATACCTTGCATATAAAAAAATATCAGCAGAAATTTCATTTTCATAAGATAGAAATGACTTGCTTAAGAAAATTTAAACTCATCCCTCTTAACTGATTTATTCAACAAGTATTTATAGAGCACTTTCTACGTGCTGGAAGTATAACACAGAGTAAAAACATCACGGTTGCCCCTGAGGCAGTCAGATGTCTTGGACCCAGTGGTTCTGTGCCGGAAACATGGGAGCTTTAAACACAGGGTGTCCTAGTGTCTGACATGGAGCTCTTGCCCTGAGTTTTGAAGGATGAATAGGAATTTGCTAGATGAGGAAGGTTTTGATCAGCTTTCCAACAGGAAACAAGACAGATTCAAAATGGGACAATTTAAAGATGTTTTATCTCAAAAGTAAAAATTGTGTTTCACAGAACCACAGGAGCAGCAAGGTTCGAGATTAGTGGTGCTAGGCTAAGCTCAAGCAAGGCCTCAAGGATAAAAGGAGCTGGCAGATACAGAGCGCAAGTGGTGAAGGTCCTGAAGTTCTGGCCTCTTCCTGAGGGGACAAACACTGACCCCATTGTCTGTTCCTTCTGGGTTCGCTCGCCAAGCCCAGCTGGGAAGCAGGACACCTGAGAATCCCATTGTGTCCTCACAGAGTCTGCATCAGGGTGTGTGTGTGGGTACAGTGTGGAGAGGGAAGGAAGAAGGCGTGTGAGGGGCAAGTAAAGCTTTCTGACACCAACGGCAGGCCCACATGATTTGCGGAAAGGGCCTGGAGTGAGCTAATGGAGGTGCAAAACCACCGGAAGGCTTTGGGGCTGACAAGTATGACCTAAAGCACGGGGGAGGTCAGTTCAGAAGGAAGGGGATGAGGGCGGAGAACTTGGTCAGATTGCAGAGCTCTCTGGGTATTCTGCGACACTGTCCATCACCCAGCCAGTCCCTGTGTAGCCTGCAGCCAAGTGGCACCTCTGCCTTAGGGATCCAGTCACACCATCCCCTGCTGAGCTGGGACAGAGCTGGGGATGGGCCTGTGCACACGAAAACAGGCATTTTGCAGGGTGCAGGGTGGTTGGAAAGGGCGGGGCTCGATCCCAGCTGCACCACAATGCATAGCTCACACCTTGTGCATGTCCTTTGGATCCTTCAGGTCCTGCTCTCCTGGGCTGTAAGTCCTGCTGGCTGACAGGGGGTTAGGTAGGATCCATGTTGGTAAAATGCAAAATTCTCAGTAATTCATGTGGAATTATTTATACTCTATTCAGTTTGCGTTTTGGGGACGGGAGTAAGATATAAAGTAAAGCAGTCTGGGTACCACCCACCACCACACACTGGGCACTGTACTGGGCATCTTCCATTTGATGTTTCTTTCACTCCAAGCACATCTCCTGAGCAAGCAATGATCTTGTGTCGTAGAGGAGGAAACAGAGGCTCATTTTGCATCCCTATGATGTGCCATGCACTGTACTCAGGGAATCAGAAGGTGATAAAACAAGGGCCAGCCCTTCTGGAGATCATAAATATCCTCAAATTATAATATGCATATTTATTACCCACCTGGCACCTTATTAAGGGCAGATTCTGGCTCCCCAGTGCTGAGGTCCAACTTGGGAGCCTACATTTTTAACACTGTCCATGGTGGTGCTGATGCTGCTAGCCTGTGAACCACTCTGAGAGAGAAGTGTACAGGGTCAGATTAAACCACACACACACACACACACACACACACACACACACGCTTCTCTCCATGTTTGCAGTCATGGTAGATTAAATGAGAGAAAAGGATTTTTACAGAAATTGCCACTATAGGAAATGGGGCAGGGGGCATTGCATACCCCAATATTTGACTGACTAGCAGTTACCAAGGCAGGGTTTTCTGTGCCATACTCTAAACCTTCCCTTGTTTTGGCTGAGTGGGACATTGTTTCTCTGCCCCTTGGATATGTCCCATTAGGAGCTTTGATCAAAGTAAACCTTTCCCTGTGAGGCTCAGGGCACATGTTAATGGCTTTGTTACTGTATGTATCTGCATATATTTGCAAAGCAATTCAGCTTCTTCTGAGAGGGAGGAGGGATATGGGGGAATGGTTGATCCCAGGGTTTTGGCTTCTCTCTGTGCATTAGACCTTAGTGTTTGGCCTGAAGAGAATCTTGTAGCTGAGAAGGAGGCTGTCCTGGAGACTGGGGGATCTGGACTGAGCTCCCAGATTCTTATCTGTTTGAGCATTCGCTGGGAAGTTTCACCCTTCTCATCCTGGGCTTTCCTTTTCCCGTCCATTGTACTAGTGCTGCCCAGGCATCTTCTCAGAGATGTCTCTGACCAGGTCACCCTTACTCAAAGGCTTTCCAATGTTTCTCCTTTAGGCTACAAAGCAAATCTTAACTAACACGCCTTCCAAAATTTTGCCCACACCCAAATCCCACCCATGGTTCCACACCCAGCTCAACTCCCACTCCTTTCACGAAATCTTCTCTAAACCTCCTTCCTGGAAATTCTTCCCTCTTCCACACTTTCTTAAAAATTTTCTCCCCAAACCTTCTTATTTCGTGGAGTCCTTTATTTGTTCGTGGTTGTGTCACTGGTCTGTCTAGGTGTCGAGAGCTCTTCATGCCTGGTCATCTACAGAGAGAGCAAGTGGTTATTAAGTTTTTGAACAATTACATGAGTAAATGAGTGATGGAAGCTTTTAACCATGATTGGGTGTCAGCCTGGTTTCCCTGTGTTCATCCCTACATGCATGTCAAGGTCTTGCTCTGTGTCATGCAGAGGTCCTCACAGTACAATCCCAAGCAGAATCGGCCACGGCGGGGATTTTCTGGGGATGGGGCCATCTTATGTTCTTTGTTTAATTAAGTTGGCTACACTCCAACTAGTTGCTTAATAATACATGCTTTGAAAAATCTGAAAACATCTGATATTTTTACAGATCAGTGGCCTGTTAGATGAACAGGCTAAATCTTGTTTATTCTGTGCCTCTCTTCATCGAAGCACTCTTGGTGTGGAGTATGTATTGTGCTGTTTGCCTCCTCATCTTAAAAATAATACTGGTGTTTCTTGTAGAGGCCTTGGAAATAAAAGAAAAAAAAACACTGTTCATAATTTTGCAAGCAAGACAAGAAAAATCATTGTCAAAAATAAAAAAAGGAAAATTGTCATATTTTCTTTCAGTTGTCTGCTGGTTTTGTTTTTAGGAGCACACACAGTTTTACTTATCGTTTTTGCATCCTGCTTTTATTTATCTTTACTATTATTGTACTTTTAGTATGTCCTCATGTTGTCAAAAGCCTTTAACATAATTTTAATGATATTTGCTTTTCTATTGTGTGTCATAATTCTTATTCTAATTTGCTTTTCTATTGTGCGTCATAATTCTTTCATTATTTATGAAAGCTGGGCATCAGGAAAAGCTACATCTCAAACATCTTTATGACTCAGTGTTTCTCCCTCATCCGATCATTTTGTAGCGTTTGTGAAGTAGAATTAATGAGTAAAGGGTATAAACATTCTTAATTCCTTTATCTCCCTCTTTACTCACTCATCCTTTAATCAGAGATGGTTAATTTTCCAGATACTATATCAGATGAGCCTGGTCTCAGTTATTAAATGCCCCTTTGTAGTGAGCACAGTGCCCGCGGCCCCAGCCCTCTCCCTCGCTGAGGCACAGTGGGTAGCCGCGAGAGGATTTTCGAGACATCACTACGGTCCATCGGTGCCCTCGCTGCTGTCTAATGATGCTGTGTTGTTTCCAGTGATGCTGGTGGTAGATTTTTATAACAGCAAAGGCCAGTAGATTTGATATCAGAATTTCTCCTTACTGTAGCTGAACTACATTTTGATCTTTTAAGCGAGCTATACTGTAAGTACTTCTATTGTTCTCACCCTAGGTTGGTGAAATTTGAGTGAATCCCCAGCTTCTCGCTGCTGGGATGAGGGATACCCGGATGTGGACTTCTCAAGGTCTTTTTCTTAACTTGACCTCTTCCTTCTGGAGCATCAGAGCTCTTTAGAGTTGGCCTTAATGGCTACGTGGTGTGAACTGACTTAAATTGAAGCTATAATAATCCTTTCTGTTTGTGTAATACACTATGGTTCACGAAGCACCTTCCAGGGGTGTCACCTAATCTGTGGCTCGTCACCTGTCAGGGAGGTTGCTATCCATACCACACTTGTCTCCTGGGCTGGCAGGCCTAGACGGAGAGTTAGGAATGGAAAGAATGTGGGTCACTGGAGATGTAGAAAGCCGGTTTCAGATCAGCCTGGCCACCACACCATTAACTACTCGTATAATGAATTCTTCCATCCTTAGATCTGTGTAGACAATAATACAACTGATCCTTATTATTTACAGATTCCGTATTTGTGAATTCAGCTGCTCATTAAAATTTATTTGTTGCCTCCATAACAAAACTAGGGTACTTGCACGGCCATGAGCAGGTACATGCAGAGCAGCAAAGGAGTTGAGCTCCTGACAGGTGTGTCCTCTGCCCTTGTTGAACAAGGCGACGCTGTTCCCTCTCACGTCGGCTCCCATATGGGTGTGCGTCCTTCCATGGTCTAGTCGGTACCGTGTGTGACCATTTTTGCTGGTTTTGGGTTTTACTGTCTAACGTGGCCCCTGTCATGGAGCAGATGTGCTGTCCCATGTGTCTGGGAGCGAGAAGGCTGTGATATGCTTTGTGGAGAAACACACATCTCAGGCAACTTTGTGGAACATGACTGCTGTGATAATAACCCACAGCCTCCACTGTCAGGTGGCTGTGACTGGAAGTGAGGACAGATGCAAAAGGCCTACTGCGTTTCTTTCTGGAACAGGGGACTAATTACTACATGGGCGAAAGACTCCTAGGGAAATTGGCTGCCTCATTCAAAATGATAGACCTAAAATGGCCCAAGTTAGTCTGTCTGAATTCAAAACCAGCAATCTTCCAGGCATAAGGGCTGTGTCAAGGGAAAATTTAATATGGGAGAATTAAACGCTTGTCCCTCTGACTTTGCTCTTTACTTAAACATTAATCCACACAGCTGAGTTCTGGAAAACTTACTGAATCAGCCAGCATCAAGGTTTTGGGGCCAGGCTACATCATCACACAGTGAGCCTAAAGGAGGAGTTATCATTCCCATCATCATTTTAGAGATACAGAAAAGGCAGATAAGGTGTTCAAAGCCACATGACTCAGAACAACAAAGAACAACAAAAATTCAGAGAAAGAAGTGTCAACTCTTCCTATCTAGGATACTAAAGGAGAAATTCAATCATTGACATTTTCATCATGTTATGAGAAAGTAACTTTAATGTCATAAAATTATGGAGAACTGAAACTCAGGTGTTTAGAAATCCAATCTACTCACCTTTCTGAAAACCTCACACTCTTCACCTTTCCTCACTTCACGCTCTCTTCGTCTTAGTATCAGTGGCCTGTGGCAACCATGGTAAGAGATTTCCCCTGATCTGGCCTAAGATTCTTCTTCCAGCCAGAGCAGCAGATGGGATCCAACAGTATCTGAGATCGCTTTTCAGTACCAGGATGGATTTAGAGTTTCAAGGCCTGAGGCAGCCCGTGGCTCCCTCCAGCTCCGCATCACGAGGAGACTAGTCCTAAGTATGATCGAGGCAGAAGCATTTGGCCTATCATTTCTGCCCTTGACATGTGCTGGCACTTGGAGAATTGACCTTCAGGAAAAGAGTGAGTGCTTCATGGTGGCAAATAAGTTGCTTTAACTATTGGGAAACAGAGCACACACATAAATCTTCTGTGGATCTATATTCCTTGTGGAAATTCATCAGAGAAGAGAGGCAACCCAGGGGAGATAAGGGCATAACTCTCTGACTTTCCTCCTCCCTGAGGTGGGCACCCTTCAGAAATAGAAATGGCCTACATGCCTGGCTAGCTCGAGGACTCTTCCACTTTTCTGTGCATCCATAAATCAGGCATCTTGCACTTTCCAGGTCTGCTCTCACTAGCTTAAATGTTGATAAAATCACATGAAAAAGCTAAAACCATCCAGAGCTTATTAAACAGTTTATAGGATGCATCCTGATGGTTAAGTTAAGTCATTAACATATCAGTGTTAACACCAATGGCCTAGTTCTAGTATGGCCTGCTGTGATGGAAGATTTGACACCAGGGCAGATTCTTGGTTCCAAGTTGCCTCAATGACCCCACATTGACGTGATGTGACTTGGAAGCCTGTGAGAATTTCTGACACCTGGGCTGTCTGTCCTTTGGAGGTTCTGATTTAAATATTCTGGTCTAATGGCTAGGAATCAACATTTTTTTTTATTTTTTATTTTTTGCCTTTTTGAGACAAAAAAAAAAATAACTGCATAGGGTCTCGTATGCAGTTCAGGCTGGCCTTGAGCTCACTTTGTAGCCTAGGCTGGTTTCAAACTCATAACAATCCTCCTGCCTCAGCCTCCTGAGTGCTGGGATTACAGGGGTGAGCCACCATGCCCGGCCAGAATCAAAATTTTTAAAGCTAATCAGCTGATTTATATAACTACTTCTAATAGGTGTACCAGAAACTCTTCTAGCAATATAAGGCACTTTGTTGAAAGAGAATTATAACCGAAGCTCCCTAAAGAAGGTTGATATTGCTGGAGATATGTATTAGTAAAGGTTCCCCAGAATGAATAAGAATAAGGGGTGTGTGTGTGTGTTATCATTATAAGAACTTGATTCACAATTGTGGCGGCTGATAAATCTGAAGTTCTGTGGTTAGTACAATGAATACACAGGAGAGCCAGTGACTTAGTTTGAGTCTCATGGCTTTGAAGTAGGGTGCAGTTCTAATCTGGAAGCCAGCAAGTTTGAGACCCAGGAAAGGTGGGATGTTTACATTTGAGTCTGAAGATAGAAACGGGAAAAACCTGATGTCCCAGAGTAGGCAGCCAAGCAGCAAGGACTTCCTTCCCGCTCAGTCTGTTCTGCTCAGGGACTCAGCTGAGTGTATGGGATCCACTTGTACTGAGGAGGCAACCTGCCTTACCAGTGTCCCAATCACCTAAAACATCACCACACACACCCAGAGCAGTGCTTGACCAAATGTCAAGACCCTGCATAAAACCGGCTCACAGCTGCCAAGGACCTTCATTCTTGTAGCGTGAGCCTTATAAGAACAGTGCCAACAAGAGTCACTATTGTCTCTTTCCCTGTAGATATGTGGCATTTGCGGCTGAACTGTGAAGCTAGCATATTAGCATAGTTGTTTGTAGTTTTTTAAGTGATTTTCTTGTCTCTTGTCTTGCTTTGCCTGCAGAGTAACTCTGTTGAGCATTTGAAATAGATTTTATTATTGTTTTCTCATTTTTACGTGGGTTGTTCACAGAGTAAGTGACTGGGGCCCACTCAAATGTGGAGCTTTTATCTAATCTTTCTACCATATGCCGCTGGTCTTTTACATATTAATTACTGGCAAAACAGGCATGCGCGTCTCCATGTTGTGCTTTCCTGACCATCAGCAATTTTTTGACCATATCACTATATTTACTGCTAAATGTAAATATAAGAGAGGCACAAATTAACAGGTGAAAACCCAGAGATATGTTTGTACTTAATGCTACTAACAGGCAACATAATTACAAGAGAGCTGAGAGTGTTGCTTGACAAACAAATTAATAAAAAATCTCTCATGTCACTCTCAAGGGTAAATTACACAGCAGAAGGCGAGAAGAGGCAGAGCTTGGCAGTGGTGACATAACGACCTTGAAGTATATCTACATTATGTGAGGGGGCTTTGGAGGTCTGTCTTTTGGACTTAGTTGGAGACTATGCTAACGAACTGCCTCACTGTTCATATTTTGCTGAATACGTCCATATATATACAGTACAAGTCCAAGTTTAATGTAGCTGAGGAAACTGCTTAGTAAGACATGGGGTTCTAGTTCATTTGTGGGTTCGATACTGTTAAACAAACCAGCTCAGTAGGTCAGAAGTCATTAGATTAATATATAGCTGTTTATCAGTTTTTAATAAACATATATGAATAGACATATATAAATTATTCTTTGCATTTATCCTATGTTTTGCAGTTCATTCATTAAAAACTATTTGTTGAGTGGCAATCATTTCTAAGACCTAAAATTACAGAGAAAAGCTGTGACCCAGGACCCTCACCTTCTAGTCACTCACCATCTGCAGTTGTTCCTGACTCTAGTTGCATATTAATTTGCTAAACCACATCTAAAGATGCAGATGTCCAGGCCCCAACTCAGAGACAGTCCGTCTTCCTGTCTGCAGTGGACCTAGGGTCAGCATTTTATAAAAGCTTCCCAGGTGATTTCAACACACGGAGTCCTTCACCTATAGAGAGACAATCATACAGCCAGGTCCGAGGTGGGACTTGAGGGTGAGAGGGGGGCTGTGTGCTTCTGGTTGTGACATGATGACATCTTCCAGCCTCACTACAGTTGTTGTTTTATATTTGAGAGCATCAGTTATTTTAAACATTTTCATAAACTTTGTTAATGTGATTTGAGCTGCATCTTGGAGCCTGGCAGATAAAGCAGAGAAAGGGAAACGAAGGCCACAGGAAAGTTGCAGAGCACCCTGAGGCCTTGGGGGTGACAGTGTTTTTAGAGGATCTGGGTTTGTGTAATTGAGCTGACCTGTCTAGTATGTGGGTTACTTATCCCTACCCCTTTCCTACCCAACACACTCACTGGCCACTTGGGGAAGTTAATCATGGGGAACAGTGGTGATGGTGATTATGTTAACATAGTAACTAACCAGTGCTTATAATGGGAACTTTGGCAAGACGCTGAGCCATGATAGAAGCAAAATTACTGGATGCACTGCCAACTCGTACTGTGCAGATGTTTAGAGGAAGTGGCCTAACGTTGGCAGAGTGCACAGGGAGGAGTAGAGAGTTGTACTGGGGATGCTTTCACGAAGCTGTGGACAGAGGCAGAGGGGGATGTGAAGTGTTGCTACCCGGAGCCTAATGGGAGGTCAAGGCTCTGCTCCTACTCCAGGCCCACAGGGATGACCCTCGCTGGCGTATTCTGTAATGGGAGGCAGCCAGATTTGGCCTGACTCTCTTCTTGGAAGACAGTGGTTAGAAGTCAGCCATCGAAGGGGCAGGGCGGCTGGGTGGCCATCAGCCCATACCCTGGGGGTTGGAACCAGGGTTGGGGCATGCTCTAGGGACCTGCCCTGAGCCCCAGGGCAGAAGGCTGCCTTGGTGTTTCCTAGGGTTCTGCCTAGGGGGCTGTCTAGAGGGGCAGAGCAATGGAGAAGTCAGAACCTTCCAGGGAATTCCTGCATTTCCAAGGAAAAAGGAGTCCTAAATTCCCACCCAGGACAGAGTTGCAGGCAGGGTGATCCTGTGGTTTATGACCCAACTTCAGGGGCAACATAGCCAGGGTACAAAACTAAAACAGTGCTCTCTGAGGCAAACAAGGGTAAAAGTAAATAAATCAATGAATAACAAAAACCAGGGTGTGTCGTCAGGTTACCACTGTGCAAGCCCAGCCCATGACACAAGGGTTCTGCGGATGGGAGCTTCTGAGACCAGGCTGCCAAGACAGAGGCTGCTGGCCGCATGTGTGGTACCGAGTGCTTCACATCTGCTACCCAGCTTGAGATGTGCAGAAAGTGTAAGTTATACTTCAGTTTCATGGTAAAGATAGAATGAAAAAGGAAGTGTTAGCATTTTTTTCTTGAAGGCATATTGAAACGATGCAATTTTAGGTGTTAAACCAAATAATGTATTATTTTTATTAAAATTAAGGTCACCTATTTAACTTTATATAACATAGCTACCAGAAAACTGAAAATCATGTACACAGCTCATGTTCATGGTCTTCACTCTGTTTCTCTTGGGGGCTCTGTTTTGGGGTCTTAATATTGCCCCCAAGACTGAGAGAGGTCTTAGCCACTTGCAAAACCTGGAGACTTTCAGGCCCATTTTGCTGCGCTATGCATCGGACATGACCTGTCCTGCCTCGGGTCCTCCTCTGTCTTCATGCATCCCCTCTGTGTGGGGCAGAGGGCTGCAGGGAAGGGAGCTGCAAAACCACCTCTGCTCAGCTCAGGACCAGAGCAGATCTGAGAAAGCGAAGGGCCACCGGCCAGTGCCAGCCTCTCCCTTTCCTGCTGTGGGCTAAAGTCTGGATCACGAAAAGTGGCCAGAAGCAAAACACAAAATCTGACACTAACTGATTGTCTGGCTTCCATTTCTACCTGTGAATGGATGCTCTCATTTCTGAATCAAAATTGCATTTGTAACTTAAGGAGCCCGTAGAACTGAGTGTTATCTTAGGATGAGCAAGAATGTCATGGAGTTTTAATCTAAGGGCAAGGAAAGCCCTCTCCACTGAATAATTTATTTTCCTCCTTATTATTTATTCTTAACACTCACAGTGAAAATTTTAGAGCATACACTAAAATGGATAGACTAGTTTAATAAACTCCCATTTACCTATTACCCTATTTCAACAATCTTAACACTTTGCCAATTATATTTTACCTACTTTCTTCCTTTTGGGAGTGGGGGTAGGACCTAGGTATTTCAAAGCAAATACCAGATTTCATATTATACTCATAAATACTAATGTGCATAAAGGATAGAGGTTTTTCTTTGAACGAAATGACTTTATTTTAAAGTGATAACAAGAAATTAAGAAGGAAGTGTGTTTCAAGTATTTCGTGATCCATCCCTTAGCACTCTGGTATCAATAATTAGAATCACAACAGATAAACTACAGAGGGATTAGAGGCAGTTATGCTCTGTAGAAGCTTACAGCTGAGAAGGGACTTGCCCACAGTTCCTGGAGGGAAATCTGAGACTTGAACCCAGGTCCTCCTTCACAGACATGACAGTGTATGTTAACCCCTGGGCCACCAGCAGAAAGTGCTGGACTTGATCTCCAGACCCTGTAGCACTCCTAAGGTATGGCCTTTGCAACTATGTCCTGTATGCTGAGAAGCTACTGGAGCTTCCTGGGTATCAGGTGTCATTCAGTCATGAAGCCTGGAGCTGTGCTCTATGCAGCTGCTTTGTATTGACTGTCTGGCTGGGCCCTTGAGGGATGATTTGGGACAGCCAAGTCCTAGAGGCCTCCAGTCCTTTGGGGGCAGAGGGCTGGCTTGTGAAGAAGAGTCTTCCGTAAGTCTCACAGTTAATAGCTGAAATTGTCTGTTGAATGGGCCTTTCTGATAACCCACTGGAAGTCACCCTTACTGGACTGTTAGGAACAGCTTTGCCTTATAGGAGGATAAGAAAAGCTGTCTGAACCAACTGCTCTGTGGCCCTGGTTCTCAGTGCTCTTGGTATTTCTGAGCATAATGGTAGCACATCACCTCAACTTAATTGGGCGTTTCCTATTGTTTAGAATTGGTCCAGTTCATTCCCTACCACTCCATCAGATCCATTCCTCCACTCATTCATTTGAATTCATTTTCAAACCTTTCCCCTGTCCCCCCTCCTACACTGGCCTGTAGATTTTCATTCTCTTAGGCCACTTTTACTCTGACAGTAAAAGCTGTCTGTCTTCTTGTCACCATCCTGGTTTGGCCTTTTGGCCACATCCTGTGCTTTACCTATTTTTCTAGCGACAAGTGCTCATATGCTCACAAGACTCTGATGTTTCCATTTAGCCACTGAGTTTCTATCTATTCTTATTAGCAGGAATTGTCTAACTTCCATTAGGAGTATCCCTTTCTTGAGCTTTATGCAGACCATCCGGAGCTCTATCCTAGCTCTACCACTTGCTAGCCATGTGAATTTGGGCAAATTACTTAATTTCTCTAATCCTCAATTTCCTCATCCATAAAATAGCAGTAACAAGGTAACTACCACATAGAGACTTTTTAAACTTAAGAGTTAAATGATTTAATCTGCACAAAACACTTAGAGTGGTGAGTGGCACACGATCGCTGGTTAGATTACTCACATGCACTTGGCCCTTGTGCCTGATGCATGACAGATACAGAAAAGAAGCCAGGCCTGGAGGACTTCCTTCCACCACATGCTGTCTTTCTCATGAGCCTCCGAACTATGGACATGAACTCAGGTCACTGGTTCAAATCTTCCTTCTTCCTCACTTCAATATTTTATTTTCCTGGTTGTTATATCACTTGGAGCCAACCTGAGTGAGTACTGGCCATTATCCTCTCAGGAGACTCTTTGATGCCAAACAGTTTTACCCACCTTCTCACCTAGGGTCAGTTCCACACATCAGGGAGAGGAGAGTGTCTGCAGGCCGGCTTCACTCTTTGCCTGAGAGGATCTGTTCCCAAAAGTCCTGATCCCAGCTTAAGGTGCACATTTGTTGGAAAAATAGCTGGAATATCTCATGATTAAATGTTAGCAACAGTGAAGGTGATGGTGAGGTCCTCTCACGGAGCATCTGATTGCATAAATTCCCTGGTGACATAGCTTCGGCCTCAACTTCCTCTGGAGGTGGAAGCTCAGATACATTCAGCTCTCCCTCCCTACATTCCAGATATAATGGCTGTTTAAAAAGCAGAAGAGCTACTTTAGGCTCCGTGGCTGTGGTTTCCTACAGAAGTGGTAGTTAAGCACCTCCTTGAATGCAGAGCAGAAGGAAGGGAGCTCACTATTCAGCCGGTCAACCCTGGTCAGTGCTGCCAGGGCTGCGGGTAGACATTTCCTGCACTTTTTAATCAAGTTCCACATTTCTCCATCTGCCTCCTAGGTAGAATTGTATGGAAGTTTTAATGTCCAATAGTAATTCTGTGGTGCTAGTGGGTCATCAAAAGAGTTGGGGCTGGGGATTTAGCTCAGCGGCATAAGCGCCTGCCTTGCAAGCAAGCAGTCGTGAGTTCAATCCCTGGTACCGGTAAAAAAAAAAAAAAAGAAAAAAAAATCAGCAAGGGTAGTAGCTGAGGGATAAATTGTGGCTTTTTCTGAGTTTTAGAGAGACATTATTCTTCTTGGAAGGAAAATAATTACAAGAAACACTACAAAGCACAAGGGATATGTTACTGCTTCTCTGGGAAGACATGTGATATTTGCTTGTTACTTTACTCGCAATGATGTACAGGTCCAGGATGGCTCCTGTCACACTGGATGGAACTTTAAAGATTACTCGGTCCAACCATTCATGCTCCAGTCCAGTTCAGTGGCCACTCTCAAAGCATCCATCTCTGTTGTTTGATTAGTTCCACAAATGGGAAGCTCTGTACTTAGCCAGAGCATTTCATGAGTGACACAGTAGGAAAAATACTAGGTAGACCTGGGTACGAAGGTACCTCACTAATTGCATGACACTGAATGACTCACGTCCTCTTGAGTGTCAGGTTTTTCATCTATGGAACGGGGGACGATGCCTACCTCACTGGTATGGGTGTAGATGTGAAAGGAAACAACATAAGGCAGATCTCTGGCCTCATGTGCAGCTTGTGTAAGGACCCAATAAATGGTAATTTATAGTAGGTAGCCAATAATGGTAATTTATGCTCTTCTTCCTGTGCTAAATATTTTCTTGCCTTCCTGGGTTGAACAATGCAGCACATTATTGATGAGGTAAAAGTTATTAACAAAGCTATAAACACAAAAGCACAATTTTATTCCTTTCCTGTTTTCTAAATTTAATGCCTAACGCTATAGCTCTGGAATTATGGACATTTTCTCTGGCAATGAATACGGCCTCTGCAGCTGGCCAAAGGAACTTTTCCATAATTTAAAAATAAATAAAATATGAATCACTGTGGTAGCCTGAATCACCATTCATTTCTTGGCCATCAGAGTGACCTGAGCTATTTTAGCAGCTCAGGATATTAGAGCCAAGAGTCATCTTGGAGGTCATTATATCCAGAGCCTTCATTTTATAGATGAATAAACTGAGGCCCAGAGAAACTAAGTGACCAGTTCAAGTCCTGGTGCCAGTCTGTGATAGAACTGAGGTTTTAAAAACTGGTCCCCTAATTCCATATCTTATGGCCTTTCATTTTATCACATTGCCTCTTCTGAGGTTAATAATTTTTCTTATTTTAAAAAGAAAAATAAAAAAAAGGATAGAAACAATACAGAATTTGAAAAAAAGTAGAAAATTAATACTAGTTAATATAATGCATATTGTTATCATATATATATATTAGATAACTATATTACTAATCTCTGTTAGTTCATCAAAAAGAACAGTTTGTACTTTCATTGTTTAATTGTGATCATTTTTTATGACTAAATCTTGTAGCCTGAACAACTATTTCTAAGAGAATAATAATATTCTTTAAATGACACTGCAAAGCCTTTGTCAAATTTCCAAGGCTGTAGCCACACAACTGGACTTTTTCTCCTTTTTCTGCATTATCTCTGACCCTGACTCTTCCCCAGAGGAGTTGGACAATACAGTACTGCTTTGAATTTCTCAGGGAGGACTAGAAAGGATCTGGGGGAGAAAGAAATGTTATTGTGGCGTTGGAAATGAGAAGTGATTTTAAAAACAACACCGTTTAATTCCAGAAAAGTGATTGGTAAGGATTTAAATAAAGACTGAGGTCTAGTGGAATAAATATGGACATGTTTGCAAAGATACATTGATTCTGATGTTCTGAAAATGTTTCTATCTCTAAAATAAACAAGCAACTATGCTGGAAGGTGTTAAGGTCAGTGTCATCTCCTGCAGGCAACCCGAGACCCTGCTGGTCCACTCGGCAAAGAAGGTCTGCCCCAGGCCATTTTTAGTTTCCACACCCAGGATCAGTGGTGAGGTAACACTCCAGTAGGTACCATCCTCATTCATTTAGCCAGTCAACAATCTTGTTATGTACCCATGAGATGCTAGAGGTAAGGCCCTGTGTTCCTTACTCAATATTATGCCTTTGTCTGTTCGGCCTATAAATATTTCAGCTTGAACTGTGTGTCAGAAACTCTGCTAGATGATGCACACCAGGTATTTCAGATATTCTAAGCAAGATTACAGGGAAGAAGAATCTATCATCCACAAGAGCCATGCTGAACCTGCTCTAATTTCTCCATGGTCAGTGAGTCTAGAGGAAGTTGCTACTAGTGCTGCCATCAGCTGAGTTCAACCCTGGCTCCCGCACTGTGTTCTGTGCATCATATGAGGATCCATGGCATCCGCCATCCTTGCCCTTGTAGAATTTAAAGGCTTATTGATAACTACAATCAGTAAAAAACCCAGTGCAAAAATTCAGTGATGAGTGATGGAAGTTTGAGCTGGTATAAAGTGGCAGAGAGATGGATGCAAAGCAAAGATTTGGTTGGAGGCAGGCAGTGTTTCTTATAGAATGAAGTAGGAATTTGCCAGGGAACTACCTTCCCTGCAATGCGGCAGGGCGCAGGAGGGATGGTCATGCGCAGAGCCCACACAGGCGTGGTCCTCCGGGTAGTCATACATGCGCATTACTGCTGGAGCCTGAGCACCCAGGATCACTGGTTCAGGAAACTCCTGGTCTAGAAAATTCCAGCTCAGGTGGCCTCCAAGCCTTTTCTTGCCAGCCATGTCTCTAAGGTATCAGTCTCTGGACAAAGGCACACTTCGAGTCTTTTGTGTCTATAGAACAGTCATTTTATCTTAAGTCCACTAGTTAAGTGGACATCCATAATCTTGAAAAGAAGTGACCTACTTGTTACTAGGCAACCAGGTCTGAGGTTTGTGAACTCTGAACCCTCTGGGGCCTGTGCACCTTAGGGTGGGCTGGATACAGGCATGCTGGCAGCATCAGCGTCTGAAGGGAAGTAAGAGAGCAGGAGGGAGGAGGAGATGGAGGAAGGAAGAGGGATAGAAGTGATGCACAGGTATAAAAGTCCTCATGACTATGTGGGAAGCATGGTCTCTGTGATCGGTCTTCCCCTCATATTCCACCTATGCACTTCATTGCTGTAATTTCTGATTCTTCATTCTGTTGTCTGAAAAGCGGCTTGCTAACGCATTATTATGGATATTAGTTTATGTTAAACTCCCAAGAAGGGTCTGTCTATCAGTTGGTCTTCCATGATGGGGAACTCCTAACTTGAAGTTTAACAGAGAGGCAGGCAGAGTGAATACTGTCTGTCATCCCAGGACCAGGCTGAGAAAGGGGGAGGGGACAAGTGATGAGAATGAGGGAGAGCCCCAGACTCTGGGGACCTGGCGAACTAAACAGGTGAGGCTGGCACATGGCATAAAGCTTGGACCACTGGTCTTAAGAACACCACCAAAGACCGGCTGATGGTGAGCAGGGAAGGTTTGGAGATGCGGCTGAGTGGACGTGGCTAAGTGCTCCATACCAGTGCTCAAGTCCTAACTCTGTCAGTTGCCTTACTTACCTCTCTGAGCTGCACTATCACTACTGCAAGGTGGGGATTAGCACTCCCTGGCCAATGGTACTTAAGTGTAAAGTGCGAGTGAAACAGCCGGGAATCTGGGACAGAAACAGCAGTGGCCTGGGCCCCATCGATATACCCTTCTCTGTTGGCCCACCTCAGTGGCTGCCACCCCAGGCCCACAGCTTCCTCTGGGAGCTTGTCACTGGGCAGCCACAGCAGGGAAGAAGGTGGCTGGCTGTGGAGCACAGCTCGGGTCCCTGCGATGCCCTGGCTTCTCCACTGCCTCTCGCCCCTGGGCAGCCCTGGGAGGCTGGTGAGTCATCACAGTTGCTGGAGGTGGCAGCAAAGGCAAAGGGAAGGTGGTGATGGGGCTGAGACACAGCAGGATTTGAACTCAGGTCTGTTCGCTCTAGGGTGGTGCTCCTTGGGGCAGCATCTCACCTCAAAATAGGCAGACTGAGGGGAAAGCTGCGGAGCAGAGGCAGCCTCCCTGTGCTTGGACCGTGCCTGCCTGGCCAGATATGGCATTGAAGAAAGCTGCCCACTCAGTGCCCTTCTGCCACCGCAGCGCTTGGGTTTGCCTCACTCTCTAGGAGAAGCCCTGCCTTAGTATGGGTGCCAGTGCTATTTGGCAGACAGCAGAGAGTGACTGATTTCCAGAACGGGGCCTTTTAATCACCTGTGCCTAATTGTACAACCCTGGTGCTGATGAGACATTTGTCCTGGGCTTTTTGCCAAAGTGGATCCAGGTGTCATCCTTGATGGAAAATTCTCATAGTGACAAAATGGCTCAGGCGCTGGGGATAGGGCTTATGAGGAGAGGCAGGCTTTGGTGTGAGGACAGATCTGCCTCCCATTATTCCACTGCCACCCCTGTGTGGTGGTGACCTTGAGCACCTTATCTTTCCTTAGCTTCTGTGTCTTCATCTAGGAGGAAAAGGCATCAGCAGATGCAGCTGGGCTTGTCTTGAAGACATTGCAGAGGTGGTGCGGGGCAGTGCTCTGCAGTGACATGCACTCGCTCTTACCCTTGGCATCAGCAGTCCTGTCCTATGTGCAGTGAGGGCAGAAGCTGCTCTGATTTGTGAGTGGTTACAGACTCAGCTCTGATATTGTACCCAAGCAGTGGTTATAGTCTTGGGTGGATGGAGAATGGAGAATATTGTGTAGTTACGATTGACAGAAGATGCTAGCTCTTTGATTAATGACAAGAGAGACAATAAAGGTGCTACAGAGGCTTCGAGTTTGAGGAGCTCAAGATGATGGTGGTATTTGCTAGGTGGAGAATTAGCTGATACAGACCTGGGGATGCAAGGGGAAAAGATGAGACCAGTTATGAATGTGTGACTTTGAGGCATCTATGGACCCAAAAGCTGTGTGTACGGGAGTCAGTGGGAAAGAGAAGAACAGCCAGGCAGATGTAGCTTTGGAAGTAACCTCCAGTCCCCTGCGATGCTGATGCATGTGAGAAAACACATTGGCCCGGATGACTCGCTCTAGGGACTGGTCCAATATGACCTGCGTGCCACGTCCAGCTCACCACATATTGCTGTAAAACATTTTTATGGAATGTAGCCATGCCCATGAATTTAAGTATTGTTTATGGCTATTGTCATACTATCAGGCAAGAGTAAGGACTTCAGAAAATGTGCAATTGTCCTAAAGTAGTTTGGTTCTTTATGGAAAAGGGAAAGTATTAACCCGTGACTGAAACAAACAATAAAGAACCATGTTATGGCGCTGAATAAGATCAGAAGCTAGGTCGAGTTCTGAATTCAAGAACAAGTACCCAGGACTCCAGTTACTTTCCCCCCACTCAACTCCCCCATCCTCGGAGCACCACCTTCCTGCAGGCCAGCTGTGGCCCTCTGTGGCTGCAAGACAGTAGCACCAGTTGGTTCCCCACTTTTCCATCTGGAAACATCACACATGGACACCAAGGATGGCTGTGTCTTTTTCTTGTGCTCTCCTCACAGAAACCTTAGGGATTCCCTCTGTGTTTCTTGCTGCAAGATGAGTTTCAGGCTCTGACCCTTGCAGGGATGATTGGATTAGACCTGTGAGTCTCAAATCCGGCCATGTGTCAGAATCACCCCTGAGATTTTTAGAAAGCAGATCCACAAGAAACCTGGATATTGGACTTTTGAAAAGTACCCTGCATGATTTTAAGTTGCAGCCAAGAGGAGTAGCCATTGACATGGAAAATCACTTGGGGTACAGCAATGTAGGTTCCTTGGGACCGAGGCTTCTGCTCCAGACCTGCTTGTCACAGGCAGTCGGGACAGCTGGCTGGACTAGACGAGGTGTTTACCCAGTTAAGGAAAAGGCAGCTTAATCAGACAGATAAGTTGTGATCAAGGAGGAAAGCCAAATGTCAAAGCCAAGAAACAGAATGAAGTTAGGTCTGAGGGTGCACAACAGAAGGAAGGAGGAAACAGGACAAGAGCAAGAGGTGGTGAGGAGGAAGGGCTAGAAGGGGGACGGAAAGGGAAAGGGGCCAGGAGGGGGTGCGGAGAGGAAGGGCAGAGGCCAGATGGGAGGCACCAGCTGCTCTAAAGAGGAAGAAACTATTCTTCAGGCCGAAGGATCCCACCGGGCCAGCAAGGCCCAGGCGCGTCCTGTATCTCAGGCCCTTGGGCTGCATTTGGCCTCAACCAGGCCAGCAGAACTGAAGCCAAAGCTACAATCGGCAGCTGCTTCCCTGCTGCCTGTCACTTGACTCTGAATCTCTTGCTAGAGTCACAAAAGGAACCTGCAGTTTTGCTGATTAAAAAGCAGCAAAATCACAATAGGTTTGTGAGGGCGGAGCTGGGCGCGGCCCCGGGTGTAAACCGCCATAGAGAAGCATAGAGTTGTTTGCCGGTGGCCACCTTTTCCCTGTTCCGTGTCCTCCTTTCTTTTTCTCTGTTTTGCTCCTTTTCTGCGGAGCCAAGCTCTTGCCCATCCTTCTTCGTGTGACATCCCTCCTTCATTCAGGCAGACAAAGCTGTTCTCTGTCCGCACTGCCATCCATCCATTCAGCCACTCAATAGACCTTGGCGAAAGCTTCTACGGTGTCCCCTGGCCCCTGGAGGCGCTGTGACGGAAGACCTTTACATCAACTGTCAGCAGGCTCACGTGAGAGGGCAGAGGATGACACAGATACATACCAAACGGGCGGGCACACTGTGTGAGGCAAGATACACTTGCAGAATGGTCCCCAAGTTCCAAAAGCAGACGGTGTGGCGGGAGACTCAGCTCTCACTGTTCACATCTGCACCTGCTATTTTTGTTTGGCCTTTGAAATTGGCACTGTGCTGCCAAACTAGCACAGTAATGACGGGCTGGCATCCCCTGTAGGGTTCCCGGAGGATACACAGCTTCGGCGTGTCACAGTGTTTTCGATAGGTCCAGTAACCTCATGCAAAGACAGATGCATTAAATATTTTATTATTTTCCCTTGGGTAGAAAACCCTTAAGAATCCAAATTTGAAGCTTGAACTCTCTTTCATCTTGTATGACAAGGTACAAATGAGTCTTGAGTCAGACAGAGCTGGGGTCAGTACCTGGTTCTTCCATTTCATTGTGGCTTGTTCCTCAGCAAGTGAGTCAGCTTCTCTCAGTTTGAGTTTCCACTTTGGGACAGGAATAATAGTATCATCTACTTGCATGGATGTTATGAAGAATAAAGGGGTGACACATCTTTAATATTCGTTATGTTATTAACAGTGAAAATCTGTTATAACATGAACAGGAGGAAAGGATAACTTCTACTATTATTGCTGCTATCAGTTGTGTTATTACAAGTGGTGTTGCTGGTACATTTCACACGATAGTAATCTCCAAAAGAGAAGTCAGGAAGCAAGGATGGAAGGAAGGCAGGACAATTTTTTGTTTGTTTTTTTGAGACAGGGTCTCACCATGTGCTTCAGGCTGGCCTTAGGCTCACTTTGTAGCCCAGGCTGGTCTCTAACTTGCAATGATCCACCTGTCTCAGCCTCCCAAGGGCTGGGATTACAGGATTGTGCCAGCAAGACCAGCCCCCCTCCTTTTAAAGGAAGGACGATTTTCATATTCTCTTGTTTCTGCAGTGTAAGGACTCACACTGCAGATTCCATAGCTAATTCCAAGCTGAGACATCCCTGAGTGAGGTGTGCACTGCTGATTCCCTTGTGGTGTGAACTGGCTCTAACATAACACCAGCATTAACACTACTGGAATAAAACAGGGATTGTGGGAGAGAAGCAGGGGAAACAGTTGCCTGGATTTCTTGGGCAGGAGTCTGAACCTGCCCGTGCCTGGCACTCACTGCCTAGCAGACTGTCCACTGGGCTGATCACTCATGACTTCATCAGTGAGCTGACACCTGTGTGAAAGCCCTGCAGCTCCTGGATGAATGTGGGTCAGGTGGGCATGTGAAGGACCCTGAGTCTCCTGGGCCACCCCCTGCCATGCTGTGGAGCAGCCTTGGCCTTTCTTGTTATCGCTGTGCTTGGGATCCCAGCTGCTTTTCTAGGGTAAAATGAAGGATGACAAACTTACTCTATGAGATCACTGCTGAGATTTTATGTTTATCTATTATTTGATCCTCACAGCAAGGTACTATAATCTCCATTTTAGAGTAAAAGAAGTGGAGTCTCTATCAACCAGTGTAATTTATCAAAACCTACGGTAACAAATAACCCTGAAACCTCAGTGTCTTAACATAAGAAACGTTTTTTGAGTCACACTCTGGTGGGGAGAGTGCTTGCCCACAGTGGGTAACTTAGAGGTGTCTGCTGTTACGGCCCCACCCTCTAAGCGCAGTTGAGACATTCAGTCTTTTTTGTGTACTAAGGATGAAAATCAGTGGCCACAGGTCAGTCTTTACTCAGAGGCTTGTAGGTCAGGTTGACTTAGGTTGGATGCACACCCAGCCCAGGTCTAGTCTTCTTGCTCCCTGCCCGGTGTTTTAGCTCTGGGCCACTTTCACAATAGGCACTGATTTCCTGCAGATCTGGAAGCTCAAATTCCAAGGTCCAGGACTGGCAGACGTGGTGTCTGGTGAGGACCCACTTCTCACTAAGTAGATGGGCATATACTCCTTGTGTCCCCCATGGGAGACAGCAGAGCATGACAGCAAGTTCTGTTATCTCTTCTGATGAGGACACTAGTGCCACTTGTGAAGGTGGAGCCTCATCTCCTCCTGAAACCTCCTGAGGCCATCATGCCACAGTCAGGATTGCCCGGTACCAATCTGAGGAAACACTGCTATTCCGTTCGTAGAATGGGTCAGGTGGAGGGAGCCAGCAGAAGGTGTGGAGGAGGCTGCCAGGGTGCCAAAGACAGGGATGGAGACAGCCTGAGCCCCTGGGGAAACCAGCCATACTGCAGAACTTTGGCCCACCTCAGGCTGGGAAAGGCAAGAAACCCTTGCCGCACTCAGCCTCTAAAATTCAAGGGTGGTTGACTTGGTAGCTACCGTTAATCACTTTGCTCACTCTAGAGTGGGTGCAGAGCCCAGCCCCAGCACAGCTGTCTTGTGCTGGCCTGTGACTGACTGGTCCTCCTAACTCCAGACCTATGTTCCCTGGGGTCTGAAACTGTGCCTCACCCTCTATCTCACAATCCTGATTCAGGGTTCGGAGAACTTGGTTAAATATATAAATCAACAGTCATCTATTTGCATTCATATATATATATATATATATATATATATATATATATACACACACACACTCATATATATATGGTCAATAAATACTTTTTAAGAAAACTGTAAAAATGCAGATACCACCATCTCCTGAGACTTAAATGGGAAGAGAATCATAAGAAAATGTTTCACAGCAGGATGGCATATAGTTTATATTTTCCTATGTTGGCACTAACTGGTGGGTACGGGTTGCCCAAAAAGCCACGTTGGAAAGGATTATGAGTCTCTACCTCCCGGGGAGAGGGCAGGAGAGGGGACAGATTAGCAATGTCTTCGATGGCACAGGAGGCACTGTTAGTTCACACAATGTGTGTCACTTCTGGAAGCTCTGCAGGGCTGGTGCAAAATGCAACATCAGTAAATGTTAGTTGAGTCAAGTGGAATTTAAACATAGTCATTGTGCCTCTCTTAATTTTTAAGCAAATAATTGAAGTGGGATATAAAGAAACCAAAATGGGATATGAGGAAATTAACATGGAAATCATATTGCATGCACTTGACAAAGCTAATTAAACTGGGAAATGCTGCTGGTTTTTGTGTGTACATAAACATTCTTCTTGCAACAAGGGGGTAAAACCGACAAGTGTTCAAATTACACTTTTATGTGTGTGCTCTTCCAGGCATGTGCAGCACTTTGAAGAAGGTTCTGCAATGTTTGTAGCCAGGGACTCTGTAATTGCTCTGCAAATTCTTGGAATTTTGTCAGTTGTGTGTATGTGTGTGTGTGTGTGTGCGTGTGTGTTTGTGTGTGTGTGTGTGTGTGTGTATCTTCCTGAATGAAGGCAAAACAGAATGCTTCTTTCTGTAATAAAAAATGCAGCTGCTTTCCAGTTGAGTGTATGGCCAAGAGTCTTGCTATTCTCCCCTCAAAGTGGAAATAATCCTGCCTCTGTCTCAGAGTTGTCATAAGTCTCAGATGAGGAAGGGACATGGAAGTGCTTGCAAGCACAATGGTCCTGTTCACACATTCCTGGTAACAGTTGCTATCAGCGTGCAGCACCAGGGACCATGCCAGACAGCGTAGGCCGGGAGCTCACTCTGTGGCAGGCTGACCAGTTAGCGAGCTGGGGCAGCCCATCAGGTCACCTCTGCTACAGTATCCAGCAACCCCAGGGTCATGTAAGGATTAAAAGAATCAAAAAACACCAAACAGCTAGCTCGATGCCTAGGAGAAGCTACCATGCACTACACCACAGCGATCATCGTCGTTAGCATCAAATGTGAGGGGTGACAGTTTAATGTGCTTAATTTGGAGTTTCTTGAAAATGTCATGAGCTGTGTTGCATGCACTGATGGTGTCAAAGACAAGCAGGACATACACTCAGGCAGGGGTTTTATATCATAATGACAGAATTGGAGAATAAGTGTGCAAAAACCATTACTTTAAAGATATTAACTTTTCCTATGAAAAAAGAACTCTTTTATAGCCATACTTGATATTATTAAAGGATATTACATGCTTTGGTTTTAACCTCACAACAACTCTATCTTACAAAATACTCGTAATGAATCCAAGTGATGAAAGATCCCCAGCAAGCTGTACCCTGCACACTGCCCAGATTTCAGCATTCTCCCAACAGTGTACAGTGTCAGCAAATGAAGTTTGCATGTTGCTAAGCATTTAGTTGGACTCTTCTGAGGGCTCAACAGCTTACAGATTGAGAATCACCAGTGCAAGTGGCTAATGCGTGCAATGGAGCAAACACTAAATTGAACATAAGTGGGTTTTTCTACTTCTAGAGAGAGATAAGATTGTGGACTTAGCTAGCCAAATTCTTGTGATCCTGATTTATACCTCTGTAGAGTTCGGAAACGGTCCTTACCTTTCAGAGTTGTGAGGCTGACACGAGAGAGTCTTTGTGCCTATTTCTGGGCCTGGGTATATGTGCACAGTTTCTGGAATACATGCAGTAAATAAATAATAATGGGCATTGTTTAAATGTCCCTGCTAATTGTGTGATTGGCCCTTGATGCTTACTTGAACCAGTCCTTGTGGCAATTTGTCTTTCAGAGCAATGTACACTCTCGAGCACCCCAAAGTGGCTCTAACCAAATAAAGGGCCTGCAGTTGTTCAGTTAATGAATACAAGGGTCAGGCCTCAAACCCATCCTTCAATCACATATGTCTTGATAGGACTTGGTATGATGAGCAAGGGGACCTGGGCTTTACCTGAATTGATGACCGTCATTGTGGAACAAAGCTAGCCATTTTCCCGTCTTCTACAGCTCTGTGTGGTCGTGAGAAGTCCACAGCCCAATCCTGTGCCCCACTTCTCTTGTTACCCCTTTTTTCTGATTCTCAGCCCTGCACCCCTGTCCCTCTGTGGTTTCTTTTAGGATTGTCGTTGCTGAGCAGGTGCCATATGCTGGGAGCCGCTTTGTGAGACATGTCCGTGCCCCTTCCTCCAGAGGCCGGGCCTCCTTTCTCCATCCTGCTCTGTCTACTTGATTGTTATCCAACTTTTACCTCCTCTGTGCATTACAGAAATTTGTCATACAGTCCTAACATCTCAAGCTCTAGCGATTGATTTGAGAATGGAAAGATCTCTGAGTGCAGGGTGTGAGATTGTGAAATCTCACCACCACCACCACTTTCTACCATGTGCTGTGGGGCCAGTTACTCAAACTGTCTGAGCTTCCGACCTCTTATCTCCACACAGATGGAGCGCAGCTCTGCCTCCCCGTGTGTGAGGGCTGTGGTGAAGCCGCAGCATGGAGCTGGACTGATAGCCAATGCTCAGTGCGTGGCAGTTCATTTTCTCTTCTTCCCCGTTCTGAAGAACAGGACACTTGAGTGTCACACGTCTAGGGTCCACGCACAGTATTTGGCACAGAGTGGTGCTCAATATGCATTCAATTATAAATTACTAAGTGGGTGCACAGATAGATGAAGGAATACGATATGGCCCCTGAAGAGAAAATCCATCTGAACTAGAGCAATTCAGTTTCCATGTACTTGGCATTTTCATGGCTCCATTTTACTACTTTTCCTTTGGACTCATTGTGAGGAGTGAGGAATTCCAGGGTCTGCACGCAAGAGAGGGCATCACTTACTGCTTTGCTTTCGATTCTCCTCCTTTGAAGAACAGTCAATGAGACCATGCCAGTACTCTGTCTTGGAGATGATCGCTGAGATGTGCTTGAGGTGGTTGCCTGGCAGGCACTGTCACCAGCTGACCAGCCGACCATGGTGGACAGACTTATACTTGCGAGCCTGTGTTGGAGCAGCAGACACCCAAGCTGCAGCTGACAAGTTTAACCTCGGCAAGCCCTGGTGCTTACACGCTGAATTCAGTCTGCATCCGTGGCGGTTAAAGTGGGAGAAAAGATTAATAAAGTACATGCCGGAGCTTGAAGGAATAATTAGCGGCATGCTATCTGTTTTGGCTGCAAAGCTGGCTCCACAGTTAGCGTAACGTAGAATCTTTCTTTTAATCCTTCTGAGGATGAAGGATTGGCTCCAACTAAATTGCTTTTCTTTGTGCATCTTGAGATTTTTTAAAAAATGTTATCATTTTAAAAAATTATTATTTTCCAAATTTCAAGTAAGCTTTTAATCAGCCTCTTTGTAGGATCTGCGTTGTTTCTGGATTTGCCAGTCACTCGATTAGCAGCCGTTTGGGCCCTGATAAAAGAAAACACATGAATTGCGGGCTGTGCAGAGCTTACAACGTGCGCGTGTGCGTGCACGCGCACACACACACACACACACACACACACAATCCACACGTGCATCGTTCATTCCTGATCCATAGCTTGGCTGCAGCGGTGGCTGAGATGCAGTGTGAGTTATTGGTGTACATAATAAACCAACATCTGTACAGTGCATCCCGGAACTGCTGTCGGAGAGGCTAGAAGACAAAGCAGAGAGGCATCCTTAGGGCCAGATTTAAGACTATAATTTGTGTAGCATTTGCATAACAATGCGTGACAGCAGCCATGCACTGCTCCCCTCAGAATTCACACCTTCACCTCCACCACACTGTTCCTGAGGGAGGGCAGCAGGAGCAAGCAGGAACTTGCAGAACACGGATCTGTCTGTCATCCAGGACACACTGCTTGGAGGGTCAGCACTCACAGTGAAGAAGACCTGTCTCTTGCACTCTCAAACCCTGTTTGTACCAGGCCCTTCCTTTCTGTATGGTTTTCAGTCAACAAGCATATTGTTGAACACTAAATCAGGAAAAGACGTGGAGTCCTGAGATAGGAGCCCACAGCCACCTCTGCCCTCGCTTCCCCCTCACCTGCGCGGTGACTGAGGGCCCCTCTCTGAGTCTGTGCCTCCCGCGCTCTGCAGGAGGCACCCTCCCAGGGCTTGCAGGAGCTTGGTGCCTGTTTCAGCCTCCTGGTCCTCCGAGGTCAGTGACTCCATTCCTTTCTCTCTTCCTAACGCGAGAAAACTGAGGCACGAGGAGGTACCCATGGCTCAAGCTGTGCATCACACAGGCAGAATGCTTCAGGCTCTTTCTTTTAATAGAATGTCATCTCTTTCATAGGAAATGTAAGGAAACATACATAACCAATACACTGCTCAGTCATATTCACTAACAAATAAAAATGAGGAAGAGGGAGCGTGCCGGGAAGGATATAAAGGGTGTCTTAAATGACAGCGTTGTATTTCTGAAGCTGGAGGTAGGTATAAGCATGATCATTTCATTATTTTCATTTGAATAGATACTTTAGTGAGAACATAGTTATGTCAACTGTGTCATTATATATTGACAGGCTCTGTGTGTGTGTACTATATGCAAAAAGCTATCAAAAGTGCAGTGAATGTTTAAATCTTAAAAATTACAGCAAAAAGCTTACAGCCACCAGCCCCCCCCAACGCTGTCTGTCACTTCAGACACACCCATGCCACCATTCTTGCCACCTTCCTTAGCAGTCCTGGGAGTCCTCTTCCACGAGTGTGATCAAAAATATGGTGAATGCCGCTGCTACATGCCATTCAGTGGAAAGGCAATACATTATCAATAAATTTCTTTTTGTTTCTGTTGGTTTGCTCTTCATGGCTCAGCTTGGACCATTAGCATATTGCCTGCTGGTAATCTTTGCTCACAAATGCTCTGTTTCTGTCTGTTTGAGGTGTGTGGCACCACTGGTTCCTCCTGCTACCTGAAGGCGCCGTCTGCCTCCTCTCCTTGGGGGTCTCAGATTAAGCATCATTTCTTCTATGAATTCTTTTTTACTCCTCCGAGTAGACTAGGTTTTCCCATAACAAGCTTCCAGAGCATCCTGCATGTCTCTTTGTAATATTCATCACACTTGCAAATACTCCAATTCTGTGTTCCCAAGAGTATAAAATGTTGCCCAGAAGTGACCACAGCTGTGTAGCTTATTGCTGAGTCATTAGTGCCTGGTCCAGCATGTGATGGGTGCACGACAGTACATGTCGAATGAACAAATGGACAAAGACCTGGTGAAGTTGAATATGAGGTTCATATGGCAGGTCTGAGTATGAGATTATTCGATAAACTTTATCATCTACTTTTGGGGCACTGTTTCATCCATGCTTTTCTAAGAGCTGGGTGACCAGTCATCACCAGCTCTATGCAGTGGAATGGGGTGTCAGATTTTCTCCTGTTATGTTCAGTCTGTCCCAGAAATTGGTCCTTAACTTAGTGTCCTTTTGCCTCCCATGTATAGACTCAGCAGTGTCAAATTGGCACACATTCCTGACAATGCTGGGTGTTCAGTCCTGTGCCAGGTGCTGCTGAATTGATGCAGAACTCCATTCCCTTCCTTAACGGAGGGAGCCCCACAGGGATTAGACGGGGGACAAACACCAAAAACTGTGACACGCTGGTCCTCTCTCCCTGTTGGTATTTTGCCAGCACTATGTTACCTGAGGGAGTCCAGGACACCCCTGACTTGGCTCTGACCTCTGTCACCTCGTTATTCTTTGTCCTTGGACAGGTGTCCCAATCCTCTAGGCCTTTATTTCCTGGTAGACGGGAATAGTGACCATGTCTGCCTCAAAGGGCTGTGAGAACTGAACTATATCACCATGGGAAGGCGTGGGTTTCTTAACACAGTGTCTTGGTACAACTTCACTTTTAAACAGTGGTGGCTCCTGTGGTTATTGTTACTGATTAGCCAACATAGCTGGGGTATGACGGGGCTCTTGCAGCCTAAAGGACCACAGGGACCTTGCTCTTTACATCTTCTTCAGGATTCTTGTCTGGCCTCACATCTGGAGGCCTCGATTCTTGTTTTTATTTTTTAGGGATCCAGGCACACAGGCAGGAGCCCCCCCTAGCCCCAGCCAGCTGCCTGCATGCGGCTCTAGACCTGCTGGGGTGCAGCTTGTTCACTGATTCGTCAAGGCAGCTTCCCAGGAAGCTGCAGCTGTAGCAGAATTGCAACGTCCTCTGGTTTAGTTTAGGAGGTGCCCAGCCCTGCTAAGGGGCGCCTGTGTTTGTGACATGTCATTGTGCACAATGACAATGGTCCGTGCTGCCCCCACACGCTGCTCATGCCCCTGTCCCTACTGGAGCTCTGGGCTGGCTTCATCCTTCTGCCCAGCCTACAGCACCCGCCCTCCCTGCACCCTAGGGGTTTCTTCTCCTTGGCCGGTGAGATGGTGACAGACACCAGAAGTGGGACTGGGAGGGTGAAATGCTCCGAACCGCAGCCATGGGGAGGATTACACAACTGGGAAAATTTACCAAAATCATCAAATTGCAAAACCTAAATGGGAGCGTTCTATGACGTGTAAAATACACAGCATTGAAGTTGCAATAATAAGGGGTCATGAATTTAGGTACCCTCATGGATTGACCTAAAAGTCTCGGTTTCTCCATCTGGAGAATGGGAGCAGTACTCACAGCCAGTGGCTTACTGGCGGCTGAAAAGGTCCTGGTATAAATTGTCTCATAAGTGGGAGGCAGTGCAATAGAATTGGGAAAGCCAGGTGGGGTGGGGACGTCCTGATGTATATCTTGCTTTTCACACTTCGGGAGCTGGCTTTCGTGTGAAATGCAAGTGGAGCAGGTCTGCCTCCCCGCAAATGCCAAGCGCAGTGATGATGACCAAGCCATGCACAGGGAGCACTGTGGAAGCATACTTTGCCCAGACCCTGTGCAAACCTTACTACAGAATCATTGCACTCCAGTCTCACTGCAACTCTGGGGACATTCTACACATTTGCAGATGGGTAAACTGAGACTTGGAGCTTCAGCGAGCTCTCTCGGCTAGGAGGACCTGCCTCAGCTCTCTGTGACCTCTGCTCCTCTCCATGTTCCTCTTTGCATTTCCACGCCCAGTAGGCTGCGCCTGGGGCAGCTTTGGTCCCCCCCCCACCCCCCGTGCCCATGGATTGAGGAGAGGGACTCCCAGGTAAGCCATGTGCTTTGAGTGGGAAGTGGCCTGATACTTCCCTGTCTGCTCTGCCTGGCAGTCACAGCTGCATTTGAACCCAGCCTTGCCACCAGCCAGCTGAGCTGCTTTGGCGTGGAGACTCAGGCTCAGTCCCTGCAACTGGACAACACGTGTGCATTTATGTGACATGTGCATTATACTCATACAACAACACATGTTCTGACTAGCTTCCCACATGGCTGTGAGGAACAAATGCAAGTGCGAAAACAAATGAGCCTTTCAGGGCACCATGATTCACCCTGTACCGCCAAACAAAACCTCTCTGCTTCTCCCAGCTCCTTGCTTTCTATTCCTTATTATATATAATAATTTGGCTTGTGTCTAATCACTTGGCCTCCAGAGCAGAGTTCTGGATGGGCTAGCTCAGGGTCTGGCATAAAAATACACATGCTACTTTATTTTTCCAGTGTTCTGATTTCCCCCTCATCTTGCGGCTGAGGAGGCTGAGAAAGGCAGAACTTGGCCAGACATAGAGGATTCTGGACATTGACCCAGCATAGCAAAACTGGACAGAGATTGTGAGGAGGGCCTTGCTAGCTCCTGCTTTCTGTGTGTAAACTTCCAGGCCAACAGGTGCCGGGAGGCATCCCTGACAGCGACGGCTGGCAGCCTTTCCCCTGTGGCCACTCTGCCCGGGAAGCAGCCTCAGATGCCAGTCAGAAAGCAATGACCCGATGGACTTTCAATCTCAGCCGAAGACGTTGACGTGGACCTAGGCCAAGGGAGAGGCAGTCGCAGCCGGCCTACAAAGGGCAGAGACGCGGGAACCCCCACGGGCGGAGCTGGAGAACAAAGCAGCACCTGGCAACTTAGGTTAATGAGAATTTCCTCACTTGAATCATTTTCAAGGAAAGTAGGGAATTGCAGTTTTAAAGAAACCCTTGAGTCTTTGGCTAAATGAAGAATTGTCTGTGAAATGAAGTCTCCCCCTCTACAATGCAGTTATTAAATAGTGCCGGTAGGATTTCCATAACACTGGGAACTATCTCTTTAAAACCATGTTGGGGAAAGAGAAGCCACCAGCCCCAGGCTTCTGCTTTGAGGGTTCCTTTGTCAGTGAAGCAAAGATGGAGACAATGTCTTCTAAAAACTGCAGAAGAAAGAGCTATTGTCAGTTCCTACTGCGCTCTGGTCGCCAGGCTGGCCACTGTCATGGGTATGAATTCATCAGATCTTTACAATACCTCATGACAGAGGGGCCTGATCCTTACACAGCAAGAGTGTAAGATCCTTACACTCAAGGCTCCAAGAGCTGAATGACTTTGCTGCAAAGACAGTTAATGAAGGGAGCACAGATATGTTCTTCCTTGTGCACAGCACCTGTGGTCATAATGACAGCATCTGTGTGATAGCCAGTCCATGATCACAGCTGTACACCAGTCAGCACAGCATTAAACCTATATGGCAGGTAGGGTTGTCCCCACACTATGGGAAGGGAATTCTCCAAGGAATGAAAGCCAGCCCAAACACAGAAGATGCGTAAGTGCTCAAGCTAGGATTCCAGCCCAGATCTGTTTGGGCCCAAACTCCTTGTTCGTTTTGTTTATTGGTAACATATATGTTCTCTAAGAAAGATTTGGTATCTGGATGATGGTTTGGAGATGCTGTGATCCACTGTGGAGCTGTTTATATCTTACCTGTAGCTGCTGATCTCTTTGCCTTAGGTGATGAAAAGGAGCTGTCACCTCTGCCTTGTAGACAGTGACTCAGAGGCTCAGAGCCATGTCAGGTAGCATGATCAAGAATATAACTAACTTTTAAAAACTTTATTAAAGCAAAAGACACATTGTCACTAATCCCCATTGCTTCTCCTCCTCACTTCTAACACACTTATGCTGTGTTGTTACCAGCTGCTGAAGCAGGTCTGGAAGTCTTTTCTTGAGAGTCTTTAGTTGCACCTTTGTGACTTCCTCCATGTCCTGAATGAATTCAAAATGTTTACCTTCCGTGGTCATTTTAACTTTGGGCATAAGCCAGAATCATATGGTGCCTGATTGTAAATAAAGTGGATGGAAACAAACCATAATATTTTTACTTAGCAGAAAATGTTGTAAACATCTTGAGTCAATTCAGAACATGGAGGAGTCACAACAGAGACACAGAAGAGGACTTCCAGTACTGCTTCAGACAATGCGAGAGCAAAGAGATGCATCTGCTCGAAGTGAGCGGGGTCTACTGGGGAGAGGCGCTCTTAGCAATATGCCTTTTCCTGTGATAGTTTTCAGCTTAGAAAGTCACTGTAGTATTTTATCACATCATGTATCAATGCATAGCCTCACAGATGAGGAAGTTTCTTTCTGCATCCTAGTAAGCCAAGCAAAAAGAGACTGAAGACTCAGGAAGAAGAGGGTGGATGGAAGACTCACAGACACACATACAGTGGCAGACAATAGCGTGAGAAATTAAGAACTACAAAACTAACTCATAACCTATGACCACCAAAATATGCTAAATAGCACTGGTTTAAAAGGAAGAAGTTCTACTGAGGTCATAGCCAGGTCCCTGTCAATCCCTTGACTGAGGAGGGAGTCACAGAAAAGTAGAGAAAGGCCAGTTCACAAACTCGGGCTTAGCCTTGTGTGTGGATTAAGGTCTAAGATGACTGTGTTAGCTTCCTGAGGGGCTGATCTTACAAATAATCACACACTTGGTAGCTTAAAGCAAGCTTAAAACTTTTTCTCTCACCATTTTGAGGCAGGTGGTCCAAGATCAGTATCACTGAGTAGAAATCAGGGTGCAGGCATATGCACAAAAGTCTTGAGGGGAGACTTTCTTGCCCCATCCAGGGTCTGGCTGCCAGCATTCTTGGGCTTGTGGTCACACCACTGCCTCCATCTTCATAGCACCTCTTCCTTCCTGTGGTTAGCAGATCTCCTTGTCATGCCTTTCATGAAGACACTGTGATCAGACTTAGAGAGCATATGTAAAAGCCAAAGTTCCAGAGATGAAGATCTGTCTGGTATGTTATTCTGTCAATCAGAGCAAGAAAGGGATTCATGGCATTCCTCGGGAGCAGAGGGATCATTTCTGGTCTTTCTATTTCTCCACACCTGAAAACAGCACCCCTCCCCTCGAGGGACAATGCTGCCTTTTCAAAAGCTTTTAGTGAGCTGATTTCACAGCTGAGATGGAGCCTGGGGTAAAGGAGCCCTCTAATACCAGATCCGGTGCTGGCTAAGGCAGAGCTGCAAAGAAGACAGCCAATGAGGGGAGGGACTGGCAAAAAGAGAAAAGGGCAGACACTGAGGAGACAGCAGAAGGAGAAGAGAGGAGTAAGAGAGAGGAAAAATAAGAATGCTTTAGAGAAAAGCAGAATAGAGTAAGTGTGCATTTTTAGGAGAAGTGAGGCTAGAGATAAGGAGCAGGGAGAGGGGGGATAGAAAGGGAAGCTGGAAGCACAGAGAGAGGAGGCAGAAGCCAGCGGAAAAGAGAAGGACTGGAGGTGCGAGCAGCGTGGGCAGAGAGGGAGGCCGTGGAAGGGGAGCGTGCACTGTGGGGAGGAATAGCGCAGGTGTTGCGAAGGTGACAAACGTCTATATGTTAATGTGCTGGATAAATATTCCAGCTGCGAGTTACAAATCACATCTATGGGCTGTTACAGCCCGGTAATTGTCCATACAGATATTTTCTTTCTGGTTCCAGGCCCCGGCTTATCAGAGGGCAACATGCTTTTGAAATACCACATTATTTTGTAAGTACATTTCACATCCAAAAGTTGCACTAAGTATGATACTCTGAGGAATGATTCAGTGTCCACTCTGTGTGGCTCCCAGGCTCCGGCACCATGGTTTGAAAATAGCCTTTTCCATCATCAGTTTTCTGCTCTCCACAGGCGAGACAGGACTCCCCACTGGTGGTTCCCAGTCCGTCACTTACCTCTCCCCTCCCTCCATCTTCTCCCCTCCCTCCTCTTTGTGTTCATGCCCTTTTCTCCTTTCACTGCACCTTCTTTATTTGCCTCAGTCAAGGCTTCTTCTCTCCCCTCTTTGTCTCTCCCTCCCTCTCTCCCTTCTTCCCTCCCACTTCCCAAGGGTCCCTTCCCAAGGTGTCACGAAGTGCTGCAGGCTCAGGGCTCAAGAACACTTTGTCGCAGGGCTGCCTGTGCCTTGCAGGATTTTAGCAGCATGCCTGGGCCTTACTTACTGATGTGGGTGGTATCACCCCTCTCTCCTGTTGGCATAGCCAAAAAGTTCATTTAGACATCAGCAACTGTCCATGGAGAATCAAAATCATCCCTGCTCGAGAGACCATGTTCTGCTTGTCAGGTCTGAGCTCCCGCCTTCCACCCTCTCACTTCTACACTGGGTCATCACAGGCAAACCCTTCAATGCTCTGAATGCATCACAGTGCCTGGTGTGGTTTCTCAAAGCACAGAGCTCTAGGTCCCACCCTGGAGCTTGAGGGGCAGTAGGTGTGCGAGGGCCCGGAACAGGTGTGCGTCTGAAGAATTGTTGCACGCTGCTGGTGCAGTGTTTGTTCTACCCAGGCCAGACTTTGAGAACCTCTTCCTGCCCCAGTCCTGGCTGATTTCTGGTATCTTCACCAAAATAAAAGGTTCATGAGATCTTCCTCCCCATTTCATTTGGAGATTAGGAGAAAGACCCTGTCTAAGATAGCCAGGCAAGGATCCTGGTCCATGCAATGTGATAAATACATGGTAGCTCATAAGGAAAGTTCTCTTAAAGGAACATTGGTCTTTGACAGGAACCGTGAGGATTAAAAATGTAGATGGGTATGTTCACAGCAGCACACAAATGTTCCCATTTTTAAAGAAGAGGTTCAATGGCTTTTTAGCAATGGCGTACGTGTGTGTTAATAAATCTATCTCAGTAGGATCAGCCCCCCGCCGTAATGGAATATAAATGACAGAAGCCAGCCCTGCACCTGTGATCCTGGTTATCTAAAATTGATCACCAGCACACACACTCCTGTTAGTAAGACCAAGTGCAAACTCTGCTAATGTCTAAGGGAAACAGCATTTGTGGGTATTTGTGCCTGAACGTCCTCGGCCACCCTCTCCCATTTGACAGAGAATCAGCACTCACTGTGTATGTACCAGAAGCCTGGCACAGTGCTGGAGTATATGCATTGTGGAGTTATTTCTCAGAATATTCTTTAAAAAATGTATATTTATCACACAGAGAAGCTAGGGCTGAGAGAGGGTGAATAATTAGCCCTGTGACAGTCAACGTGGCAACACAGCAGTGTGACTGGACCTTTGTTCCCAAACCCCAAGGCTTGGGCACAGCGCTGCTGGGTGGGCACACACACCTGCCATACTGAATTCTAGGCGCCCTCTGATCCACCACAGGATCGTGATTCCCCTTCTCAGGGTAACGGTCTGCTTTCTTCTTTGACGTCCCGAGCGCAGCCTGGCGCAATGCATTCCACATTGCTGGCCACCACTGTCTGCGGGGGAAAGCGGTGGGGAAAGGATAGTCTGGATCCATCAGGCCCCGACACAACGCTGGGTTCTTCTCTCAACTTACCCCACGTTGGTGCAACCTTGATGAAGAAGTCACTTTTTCTCTCAGCTAGGAAGATAGCTGTAACCCCTCATTCCTGTGCTGAAATCGGAACCCTGGGTGCAACTATATTGGGAGACAGACTCTTTGGGAGATAACTAAGGTTGCAAGAAGTCATAAGGGTGGGACTCAGTCCTCATGCATAGGACTGGTTCCCATAACAGGAAGCACTGAGCCTCCTGTCTGTCTTTCTCTCTATGCCATGTGAGGACATGATAAGAAAGCAGTCTGTCCTACAACCTAAATAGCCTGGCTTTAGAACAAATCCCCAATGAAGGCAAAAATTCTAGAAAGTCACATTATTTTCTTTCTCTCAGTCAGTCTTGTCATGTAGTTCAGGCTGGCCTTGAACTCACAGTGATCCTCCTGCCTCAGCCTCCCAAGTGCTGGTATTGCTGGTATGCATCACCACACTAGGCTTCACAGGAACCCACAGTTGAAGGAAAGGTTGCATGCTAACATCTGAGAGATTCACAAAAATTAGTTGCCCCAAAATGTGATAAAGAAGTCCAGAGGGGCTCAGAGTTATCTGAAATTATGCAGGGCTGAGAAAAGAATGATATTTCCAAGATTTACACTGTTAAGACTCTTCTGTGTTATTTCTGCACAATGAAAGTAAGAACCTGTCAAAACAATTTGACATCTGTGGCAACTTCTTAAGGAAAACAAAAAGGATCAATGGGAAGGTACAGGAATGACAGCCAGGCTTTGAGGGAAGATGAGGAATTCGGAAGTCAGGACAGGCTCGCCGCGAGATGGGGTCTGTGACTCCTTTGGCCGCATGGGGGGGGCACGCCTTGGGGATGGGGTTCAGCCTGAACTCTCATTTACCAGATGTCGACTCTGGGATAGATTTGGAAAAGACATGTAACCTCACTGAATCTGTGCCAGGAGTGGAATGGGAAGCACCACTGTCCTCATCGTTCAAACGGAGAAACAAAGGCATGGTCAGAGCCAGCAGTTTCCCAGGGCCACACAGTCCAGCCCAGGCCCATCCCTAGATCATCGCCTGGCTCCAGGTTTGTGCTGTGGCCTCTGGGAACTTCTGTTTTTGTTTTCTTCTGAGAAACCCGAGATTCTCAGTCACAGTTTAGGAATCTTGCTGCTTCATTTTCATGTCTTTAGCTTTTCAGAGTTTTCAAGGTTACCATGTCATTTCCCAGTCCCTTCCCCTAGAGGGTCTTGAACTTGATCCGTACAAGTGAAGGTTTGTCTAAATAATCCATTAATGTCGAGAAAATTACCTTCTCATTATGAGGTAGTCTGTGTCACTTTAATACTAATTACTCTAACTATATTTATTGAGGATTAATGACTGAGCAATATTTTATTAATAACCAACTGGCATTTATTATTGCATAAATAATAAATAGAGCGCCTCATGAAATATAAATGCGTTTTTTTTATGTGGGCACCTTCGATGAAATCATTACCAAAATTTTTTGCGTTGTTTGAAAATCTCATTAACATGGTTGGTTAGTCTCTCCTTTGCGCCCCCGCTTCCCCTCCAATCTCCCTGCAGACGCCCCTGACAGTTCTTCCACAAAAGCAGGCTGTGGGATGGTTCACCCGCGTCTCAGAAGCCCTTTAACCACACGTGACTGCAACGACTGCTGGCTGCCACGAGAGTCTTAGCTCTTCAGTCTCCACTTGCTTCTCAGTATACTTGCATGTGCACCCCTCTGCTGTGCTGGTGGGTGCTGTGTTTAGAAGCTCAAGTGCCCCGTAAATAGCTCCTCTGAGACCAAGGGCTCAGGGGAGCAGGAAAGTACAGGTCTTGTCGTCAGTCAGTTTACAGCTGAGCTAAAGTGAAGCCCAGTAAGAAGAAGAACTTAGTCCAAATCACACGGTGACCTGCAAACAAGGGCTGAGCACCGACCCCGCTCCCATGTCCTCTTGGGCTGCTGTCACACCTCCTTCAGCTGCCTAAAGAGGGCCTCGTGGTCTGTCCCTTTTGTCTTTAGCTATTCAGTAGCCTGCCTATTACTGAGCAGCATCCCATGCAAAGTTCAGTCCAGACTGTAGTGCACCCCTCCTCCACCTGATTGTGTCACTGCAGTCACCCCTACCCTACGCTCTCCAGGACGTACTTGCCTCTGCTGGCCACCACATGCCTGCTCCCTTCTTCCTGGCACTGGGCCTCTTGCTGGAAGCTCTTCAGTCTTGAAAGGCCTCTGAAGGTGCCCTCTGTGGCCAGCTCAGCAAAGGTCCTCAAAGAGTTCCCTGTGTCCTACAGCCCAAACCTGGAAGATGCTGGGGCAGCAGGCTGGATCTATGAAGTCCCTTTGCATCTGGGCCCCTGTGCACTAAGTCTCTCATGGGCACCGTGGCTTCCACTCTGACCCCCCCCCCCCACTCCTTGTGGGACAAGGAGAATGAGGGACAGGAGGCAAATGCCATTGCCCCTTCTGCTGTCCAATAGCTCTGGCCTCAGAGTCTTTTTGTTTTCCTCTGGAAAAATGCAGGAATACAGAATGGCCCACTGGTTCTTCCTGCCGACAAGCTCGGCCTCTGCTGGGCCGCCTCAGGCCTTTGCACTTCAGTCCTTGCCTGGGACCCTTTGCTGCTGTCCTGCTGGGCAGGGGCTTGCAGATCTGCCCTGACCACCTCAACACCATGTTTCCAGCTGTAGCACTTCACCTACTGCCAAAGTTTGCCTGCATTTTCCAACGTGCTGAGTTTTTTTCCTATTTTATTTCTCTTATTTAAATTCTATATCTTCATCACTTGGTTCAGGGACCCACACATACTACAAATTCCAGAGATATTCATTAATGAACAAATGAGTGAGTGAGTGACGCTCCTGCCTGCTTCCACTTCGGTTGGGATTGCAGGGACGGTTGTCACCAGGCTACCTTTGACCTATGGAGTAGATTGAGCCCAGGATAAAGATCTTGTCCAATTTCCAGCTTGAGCCAGCACAATTAGCATTAAAACTTGACATTTGTATTTCTTTCACTGAGATTCTTGGATTTTGCTTGCCCCCACCCTTGGCCCCCCAATGCTGTAGCAGAAGTCCTCCTTCTGCTAAAATGGTGTCATTTCTTTGGAGTTTTGAGGGTTAGACATTAGGAAAAGACAGCTGAATGCAGTGGGCACCAGTGTACAGCTGGATATCTTATCAGATAGTCAAGAAAGCAGCAAGAAATGTCACGGGGAGCTTTCGACAAAAATATTTAATTAATAGAAACAGCTACAGAAATGAATAACAGCATCCAGGCAATTACAGTGCTCAATAAAGCAACTCTCCAAGGATGGGGTGGTGGCAGATCACTGCCTGATGGGATGCATTTAAACCTGTCCTGTGGGTGCCTCCCCTCCAGGATGCAATCAGCAGGAATATTGAGTATTATTCTACTTTTTTTTTTTTTTAAAGAAGTAACAAACTGAATTATCTGGGAGAGTGGTCAGAGACTTCTAGACATCTCAGAAATACCCACCAGTTCTTTGGCCTTAGTGTAGAATGTGGGGAGCACTCAATGTGTGTCTTGGGGGTGCAAGTGCCCATGGAAGTGAGGGTCAGTAGAGGAAGTCCTGAGCTATCCCTCTCCCTGGCTTCAGGACCTCACATGAGCTAACTCTCTCCCCGTAAACTGCAATGGTTTTCCGAGCAGTACATCTGTTATGGGGAGCTAACCCATGTCCAGCTCCTGGGATCTGCTAGCCAGGTTAATTTGGCAGCCCTGTCTTCCTAGGTAACTGCATCAGAGCTGGGATGGGAATGTGATTTCCTGGCCACTGAGGGATCCATGGAGCCAGCTTGACCTGGTAGGAGTAAAACCAGCTTACCAGGCTAAACCCAGCCTCTAGCAGTATGGAGGATGCATGCAGCGTGGAAGTTTAATACAAGGACAGGCTATGTGCAGGACAGAAGCCAAGCACCAACTATGTCCCATCTGAATTTGCATTCCATGGGAAACCTCACAAAGAGTAGACAATTTTTTTTGCCCAAATACATGATCTAGAGACTAAACAGCCTTTTTCCCAGCTGAAATCTCCTGAGCCTGGTCACTACCTGCTGCATTTCTATTAGCCTCTGGTCTTCTGAGCTTTTTTTTTTTTTTTTAAATTTTATTTAAAAAAGAGAAAAGTCAGAAAGGAAGAACTAAAAGCAAAAGGCATAAACAACAGCAAACTCAAAACAATAACAAGGTAAGTTTTCAAAACAGAATGAAAGAAATTTAACAATGGTTGTTATATTGCATATAGTTTTCTTTTTCTTTTCAAAGAAAGAAAAGAGAAGTAAACAAAATAGAAAAACAGAAAAGAAGGGTAGAACGATGCCAAATTAAAAAAAAGTTATCATCATAGAATCGCTAGTTGATACATTACTCATTTTGTGCTAAAGAATAGTTACCAAAGTCACAAACTCAGAGCATAAATAGTGGCTAGACACTGGAACACTGACAGTGCAAATCCTTCTGTTCAATGCTCCAATGGAAATTCAGTAATACAGTCATCTATCTTACACACTCTACATACCTTTAGACTCTTTAGAACACTTCCCTTCCCTTTTGCTTTCACAATATCTATTATACCTTTTGGGTCCCATTATTCTGTCAGTTTTTATTATTTTTTTTACACTAGAGAGACAATGTGATATTTACCCGTGTGAGTCTTGCTCATGAGCTCTTGACCAGACTCTCTCATAGTTTGGCTGCAGCATTCCAGAGATGCTTGTTTAGCCAACATCTCCAAACCACCCAGACTCTTCCTACAAGCAATTCCAAAGACTCCTGAACCACACGATCAGGTACAGTTACGGCAACCACTCTACTTTCGGTACTAAAATCTGTGTACTTTTCTCATTGTTGAGATAAAACACCCTGCAACCCAAGTTAAAGGAGGAAAGATTTCTTTAGCTCACCATTTATTAGAGGTTTCAGAGTATGATCAGCTGGCTCTTGGGCAGGGCAGCATGGCAGAGGGCATCACGGAGAAGGAGTTCATGGAAAGCAGGCAGAAACAGCAAAGCAGTGAGCTGCAAGCAGTGAAGCAGCAGCAAATGCCTACTTCTCCATTTTACCCCTTCCAGGCTACCCATCCTTCGGGTGGTACCACTGATAATGGGGGGGGGAGTGGCTTCCCATATCCACATCCCCAGCTATGATAAACCCACCAGTGGACTAATTTAGGGATCATGCACCCTAGATCCAGCCCTCCAAAAAGTCCCACCTATGACTGCATGCAGCGGTCATAGGACACATCTAGATGCAAGCTGGAGCAGGACTTAGGCCAGGGCTGGCAGACTCCAGGGCAAAAGCAACACACAGTAGAAGAAAACTGTTCACCTCACAGCAGCTAGAGCAGAGATGGAAAAAAGAGTTTCCAGGTCACACCCCCAGCAACCTGCCTCTTCTGACCAGGCCACTTTCCCAGACTGGTGAGACTTTGGGGGACACGAGGTTGAAATCATACTCATCGTCCTTAAACATCAGCCCTGGGAGGAGACGAGACACCTCCACTAACTATCTCACCTGCCCGCTGCTCTTGGCCTTGGCTTTCTCCCTGTCAGATCTTGGATCTGTGAGTTCAGGAGTACCTGGCAGACTGCTGAGACTGAGTTACGACAGGACTGACGATGATAAACACAGGTCCTGCCACATTATGGAGAAATGGGCATCATTTGTTTCATCCCCACCGATACATTGAATTTTGAGGGGGAAAGCAGAGGAGGGGGGTGTAAAGGATAACACAAATCCTCAGAAATTAATGAGGTAATGGGGGAGCATATTTCCATCTAAGTGAGCAGGGGTCATGTTTCTGAGAAGGAACAGCAAAGAGGAATTGCCAATGGAACAAGCTCAAAGTTGGAAACCAAGCAAATGGGCTGCGTAAATCAACACGCAGTTGTGTCTTATTGGTGGCAATTACTTCTTGGAGCCTCCAGTCCCCGGTGCCTCATGCTTGGGCTACAGATGCTCATTTAGCAACCCCAAGTTTGACATTTTAATGTTTTCCTTCCCATGTTAGAAAATGGATATCAGCTGTGAAATTTGTAGATGTTATTAGTGTTTCTATCAAAACCTTTCTGTTCAAAGAAGCAGAGGAAGGACAACCAGCCTGAGTGAGGACACCTGGTTGTAAGTCCTGGCTTCACCCCATCCTGGCAGGGTGACTGGGGACAGGGTGTTCCACTTGTCCAAGACAAAAGAGAAATCAGCTCTATTAGCACTCACATCTGGAGAAACTGAGGCCCAGGCAGTTTAAGTGATTTGCCCAGGGTCACACATCTGGTAAGTGTCAGGACCAAGGTTCACAACCAGGTTCTCTCAACTCAGAAGTCTATGCTTTCCTTATGGAGGGGACTTGAGAACCTCAGATGACCTCTGAAGAGGTTTCTTTCTGTCAAGGAACCAGGGTTTTGAGAAATGTGGAGACAGAAGTGTCACACCTGAGGCTGCTGAGTTCTGGCAAAGGTCTCAGGCATACTCTGCTCCTTAGCTACACTCAGCAGAAGCCAAAGTCGGGAGCTTAAAATGATACCGATGTTTTTCTAGTTTAATGAGGAGGTCACATGAGTACTCTGGTACTGGACATTAATTAATTTCAGGAGATCAGTGAATACAGAAAGTGATGAGTACTGAACAAACGTTTTGGCTGGAAAGGGCAGCAAATTATGAGGCAATTCATTCCAGCTTGTGTATTCAGGATCAAGCACATGACAAGTACCAGGATGAAATTTTGGGGTCAAAATGTGCACTAAATTCAACAAGTTTCAAAGCAACTAAGTACCCACTACAACTGTACTTTGGCAGTTAAGTAATTGGATGTGTAAGGAATCCAGGCTCTGAAATCATCACTTTTGTCTTTAAGTTATTGCCCTCTCACTTCACCCCAGCTTTCCTTCCAAGACATCTACAGGGTCTAATAGTGACAGACCAGAGGACTCCACCTTACTAGAGGCCAAGGAAGAACTTGTGGAGAAAGTGAGTCTTGGTGACAGGAAACTGTTCTCAGCTCAGTGTGAGGGAGCTTTAACCATGGGACAGAAACTCAAGCCTCTTGAACACCTACTATGTTCCAGAAACTTTACACACATGGTCATCTCCAAGTCCCCCATCCAAGAAGCATTTCATCTTCCCCAATTTATAGATGAAGATGTAAAGCTTAGAGGTGAAGTGACTTGCTCAGGGTGACGCAGCCCTAACATGAGTGGGGAAGCAGGCTTGGACTTGGGTTTGTGTGGCTGTGGGTGCCCTGGCCTCTCCTCCCTGCAGTAAGCCCAGTCTAGGGCATGCAGCTCTGTTTTCACACCAGGCTGCCTGCAAAGCTGAAGTGGACATCACTCCTGAAGTGATGCAAGCCTCTTCCAGGACATAATCCAGTTCCCAGAAGTGTCTCTCTGGGGTGGACTGGACTCCAAGTCCTTCCCTGGCCCCACTTCAGCGGGACAGTGGATTGCTGATTCTTTCTCATAGTAGCACCTTTACTGCAATCTCAGGAAGGGAAGGAGGAGGGAATCTAGCCCACCGGATGTGGTGGGTATGCAGGCACATCCCAAGTACACTCCATAGTTTTGCTGCTGGCTTCGCTTGCCCATTAGTAACCCCAGCGTTTTCTGGAACAGAGATCACTCCTGCTTGTGAGGGAGAACTTCATCACCCTCTATCTCCTCTCTCAACTCCTTCCCCAGCAAAGTAGAATTTCTCTCAGCACCAGCTGCAGCGGGCAGCCACCTTCCATAAATGATAACTGGTGCAGCCTGGCTGAAGACTAGGGGAAAAGAAGGTAACTTTTTCTGAAAGGAGCACCTTTACCATCTGTTTGGACCTCTCTTAAGGTGTTTATTACACTGTTGTGAATGTGGTTCCTTCATCCAGAGAGGCTTTACCCTTGTGAAGAGAGCACAGCTTCACTTTGAATAGTCTCAGTTTGAATCCTAGAGTTCTCAGCTCTGCTATTTGGCTGACCTTTTGACCTTGGGCAATAGATTTGACCTTTCTGAACTCCCACTTTCTCACCTCTTTAATTCTGGGACCAGTTCCACCCTCATAACACTGTGGTGGGTTGTGTGGAATGACCTTTGGATAGTGACTAAGTCTGTATCTTAGTATCCTTATTGCAGAGTTGGGGTAGTAACAGTAACTACTTTTATGAGAATTAACCAACATAATGCATGCTAAGCTTGGTGTCCAACAGTTGGTAAACATTCACTAAATGGCAGTGTCTTGCACCTTGAATAATAACCATGCTGGCTAATGCTGCTCGTAGGTGGGAAACTTCCTGGGGAGAGCCATGGTAGAGATGCAGCTTTGGTAACTTCCTCAGGCAGTGGTTTTGGAGGACACCACACTGACAAGGTCACAGAGGAAGTAGCTGCCTGTGCTGTCACAAAGGAAGAACACTTAGGATTGTGGTGTCTTGTCCCTGTGAAGCTCACTTTGCACTAGAAGAGAAGGTGAAGCCTCTTAGCACTCATGGTTTTCTCTCTGCGACTGGAAGGAGGAAAAACTTGGTGATTTCTTGCCTTCCTCTCTCTTGTGACACCCTGGCTGTTGGGGAGCTAAGCAGCAACCACAGCACGGCTTGTATGTCCTCAGCTGTGTCTGCAGGTGACTAAATGGCCTTGAATGTGCAAGATCAACTAACTGAGTCATCATGAACAATCTGATTTGAACTTCTGAGCCTCTGTTTCTTCCTCTACAGAAAGAGGGCTAGTGACACTCACCTTCAAGGATTGTTAGAACGAAATATGTGGAAGGATGGCAAATGACCTGATAGACTTGGGGATAGCCTGATGCTCTTGACACCCTTTCTGAGCTGCCAGCTCCCAGGTCATGGTATGTTTGAGCATTTGTGCACCAAGAACAACAGCCACACGTCTTTGTGTCTTCCCAAAGTCCAACTCGGATCTTCCTGCAGCTAACAGGGCCATTATTTTCTCTGAGGTTCTTCAATGGGATAGGAATCACACCAGAAACTTTATGCTTTTTTCCTCATTGAATCCTCATATCAGCCATCCATCCCCTATGCCTTTAAAGTTATTAAATTCTGTCTAGTGCACTTACTAAGCATATATTCTATTCCAGGCACAGCAATAAGTGATGGGGTACAGAGACAGAGAGCACGTATCCTCTGCCTTCGGAGAGTTCCATCTTATAAAGGAATTCAACTAGCAATCACAACTTATAATATGAGTGTCATTATTTCCACATTACAGATGCAGAAGCTAAGGATTCAAGAGGCATTGTCAAGACACCAAAGTGGGTTTTTGTTCCAGTCTTCACTGTGTCTCCTCTAACTTTGCCCCCAAGATGGAGTTTCCCGAGCCCCTTGATTGAATTATGTGCTTTCTGAGTTGGACAACCGCATCTGAGAAGGAAAACAAAGAGAAGAGAGAGGACAGGGAGCAGAGAAATGTAATTTCATCGACTTGCAGACCCTTTTAAGCAGCTGACCTTCATGCTCTATAGTACCTGTTGAGCTAATAGCATGTTGGGGTGCCCGAATTATTGACTTGTAATGGGGAAATGCGTTCCTCAAATGCAAAGAAAAAGCACCTTGCCTCAGAACTCTAGATCTCATTAAATGAGCTAATTCACCTACTGCTTAATTTGCTGGAAGCCCTATGAGTAATTAGGCTGCTGACATCTTCCAAAATGATATTCTTAATTGTTGCATTCTTCTGCATCACAATGAATCTGGACTCCCTTCCTCCCAGGCTGCCTCCTTCTGTCCCGGCCAGAGCTCTGTACCGAGGAGTGAGATTTGCGTTTAGCACACTCACCATCAGGATGGTAATTGGAGGGGGATATTAATTAGAAACACAAGACCACCCTGGAGATCCCGCAGAATAGTTGAAACACTGGATTTGATTGTTTTAATTTTTTTCTTTCTTTTAAAAAACTAGTCCCAAACCCTGAAATCTCACAACTGTTATGTTACAGGGCAGGCTCCTATGTCTTGGTATTTTTTGCAACAATTTATAAGTGCTTACTGGAGCGGTGCTACCCTGTTTTGGTTTGTAATCCACAATACAATATTTCACTCTTGAGATGTTGCATCCATTTGTCATAGTAAATGTGTGTGTTTGCTGCATGTGTGTTGGGGGGCTATATGATCAGCTCAGAAAGAGGGGCATTTTTTTTTTTTTACACAAATAACACTATTCTACGGAAAAGCATTCCAAGCCACTTCCTGGAGAACCATTGCAGTGGCTGTGGATAGATTCTCTAATTGCTTTGAATTTACTTTAGTACTTGACTGAGGATTACTTTGAGGTGATAATGAAAAAATAAAGAGGCTTTTGAAAGGAGATCTAAGTATCACAAGTTTAGGGGAGACATTCTGCTTCCTAGTGCCAATGTGGGGTAGGCTCCTCTTGTAGCAGGGATAGTTCGGATCCTAGCACAGCAACAGTGGGGCAGTGGGGCGGGGACCCCGGTGTGGCGACTTTTATCTGGGTACTGTACCCTCTGCCCTGTTGTTTCCCTCTGCCTGCCTGGAACCTGACTTGCTGGTTCTGGAGAGCTATTTAGCATTCATGTTTGTAATTTTTCAGTCCCATTCTGTGCCAGAATGATGGTCTCTTCTGCTCTGCCACCTGGGATCCCCATCACTCAGTGTCCAGAATCCTTGGCTCATACTGTGCCGTGTCTCCATTGTGACTTTACATAAAGACATCGCCTGGGTGTTGGAGAAGAGACTGCTTCTCATTCCACCACAAGTTTTCTGTGTGGGCGTGAAGAAGCCAGTACAGGCTCCAGGCTTCTGCTGAATTTCATATCTTACTGGCCAAGGCTCCCCGGAGCTCCACGTTGTCATGAGTGTGTGAACCCTGCAAGCCAGAAGTCTGACTTAAGGGGCTGAGTGCTCAAAGCTGGGCTCTATACATTTTGCCTTCCTGAGGGAGAAAGATCTAACTGAGAAACAGGACAGGCTTTTGTTTTTCTATTACCATTGGTTCTATCACATTGTGTCTTATTGGATTTTAATATGTATGATAGTAAAAACAAAATTTTTATGGAAAATGAGATAATATAGCAGCCATTGTTCATCTTTGGTTATATGGTTCAGATTGTCTTGGAATACTTTCATTCTCTTGAGTTGTTTTTTCTACTTTGTTATGTTTGACATTATTGTGTGTAAAGCTAAGTTCAACTATTTCAAAGAAAGAGATATTATGACAGCTACTGTTAATATCCAATTGTCTTGTTGTGAAGTGCTGTGTTGCTTACATTGTTCTGTTCTGATCTGCTTAGATCTGTCCTCTTTTGTTTTATTCTCTTTAAAACAAAAAAACAAACAAACAAAAGAAACAGAACAGGCAGGAGGTCTAGTGTGCTCTGCAGAGAGCATTGAATTTGGGCAACTCTGACTGCAAGCCAGCTGCACAATTGAACAACTCTGAACTCAGGGTGCTTGCCCTCTCTGAGCCTCCCTTTCCTCTTTGACGGAATAGGACCATGAGACCTCAGGGTCAGCTCTGGAGATTAAGGAGAGCATGTTGCACAAAGTGTGGAGCAATGTGTGAGGCACACAAAGCTCAGAAAAAAGGTTAATTTCCATCCTCCCTGACCTCCCAGGGGATAAGGTGCCAGAATTGAAGTCATAAAGGAGAAAGAAATTCAGTAGCCAGTAGCAGAAGATAGGGGTCTTAAGAAGAAAAAGGAGAAGCCATTGGACTGTATTTTGATCTTTGAAAGCATCTTTGGGAACATGAGCTCCATGCCTTCTTCCTCATCTGGGATGGAGTTTCTTGAAGACATCAATACCTCAGTGAGCGTAGTGTCGGTGTTAGTCACAGATTACTGAATCAAACTTTGGACTTACTAAGAGATACACTTAGACCAGGTCTACACATAATGATAGCTTGGGACTGCAAAAACCACAAGTCAGATGCCTAAGAAGGAATAAGATGTAGATCAGAGTCATTTGATTCTATTGTTACCTGGGCTGTATGCACTAGTCCTGCTCCACTCTGCACAGCCACGATAATCTTTTGGGTAAATCGCAAGGTGACCTTTTGGTTGCTTTACCTAAAGTGGTTTCTGGTGGAAATGGCAGTTCCCTTTTGCATCCTCCTAGTCTGGCTATATGACATACTGAATATATGGACAATGAGATAAATCTAACTTAAATAGGCTGCTAGGATAAAACCACACCTCTCCCAAAGTACATGCCTCTCCTTACTGCCTGCAAATGTTGTTCAGTACAAACAGCACAGCACCCCTGTGCAGGGCTCAGTGGCAGGAAATGAACGTTAACTTCCTGTCACAGAAGCCAGAGAATATTCCATAAGCCACAGTTAGTTTATAGAATGAAGAGTGAGTTCTCACAGAAGTAGATCAAAGGGTTTTCAAGAATAGGTACAGAACTTATACTCACTTGCTTTTCCACTCACACTAACAGCTGGCCAACCTGATGTTAGTCACTTTGTTCTGTGCACCTGTGCTCTAGCCACCAAGAGCCTGTTGCTAGGTGACCCGCACATACTACATGGCTAGCTGTTATGTGGAGGCCAGTCGTGGAGTGAACTCTTGTGGTCCCTATTTTTTTTATCCATCAGATGTTGTGTTTCAGAATACAGTGGAGGAGGAGATGAGGCGAGGAAAGGAAGCTAACATTCACTGAAGAGTATTCTGTTCTAGGCACCACGTTAGTCACCTGCAGTAAAATAACACGACCTACCCTAAACCATGACACATGTCATCCTCATTTACAAATAGAAGTGGCTCTGCCTATTCAATCCGTGAGACTCATTTGCTCAGTGCTGAACTCAGTGGAGCTCATGTCATGGGGCACTAGGGATGGTCAGCACCTAGGATACGATTTTCCTCTGTCATTCAAGGAATCAGTGATATCATTGTTAAGGCTTATGTCTGGACATCCCCCACAACCTCATGCAGTTATAACAGGGATTTTTCTGAGGTGGCTGGATCCAGCGTGTGTGGTGCTGCGATGAAGGGTGCGCCATGACAAAATCAGTCCACTATTTGGTTTGGCATGGTTCTGGCCAGGATAAGGGTGTGAGTGCTGCACCGGTGCTATGGTGGGCAGCCTGCATACAATATAAGGCACAGAAAGAGGGCTAATGGCTCTCACCTGCGTGATCACCATGAGCTGTTTCTCCTTAGTAATGCTCCCCTGCTATGCTACCCTGCCTTGGAGCCAGTCGACTACGGGCCTTAACTTCTACAAACTGTGAGCCAAATAAACCTTTCCTGCTCTAACTCTGGGTGTTGGATATTTTGTCTTAACAATGAGAGGAGTAACTAAGATGATACTGTTTGGGTAAGAACAGGCACACACAGGTATCTTGAAACCAAGATACTGAAGAATTACATGCCCTACTGATAGGAGCACAGGTTCACTGCTGAGGTGACACTATTACTAACACAAGAGTATTTTCTCCCACCATTTTTCTGTGTTTTTGTTAAGTTAGAGTCCTGTTCCTTTACTGATCATTAATTCATTTCCCATATTGTTAATTCAAACTGTAAACATAATACTTAATACCTACATAATACCCTAACCAGTGGCTGCCTCTTCTAATTATTCTCCCTCTCCTCCTTATTCTTAATAGACTATATTTAGTGAGAGCTTTCAATTTTTTCAATGTTGAGTTAAATATCACCCTGTAAAATCTTATTCAGTCCTCATGGTACCCTGTGAAGTAGGTTTATGACCTCTTTATACAGCTGAGTACATAGATGAGGCAACTAACGCACAGAAAGGTCAAGTAATGTGCCTCAGGCCACACAGCTATTACAAAGTGGAGCAAGAATTTGTTCTGTCTCTAGAACTAAAGGTCTTTATCACTTTCACTTTTTTTCCTGTTAGGCATTTCAGGCTGGTTCCAATCCTTCTCTGCCATTTCCTTGTATGTATGTACATATATCATGCATCTCTGTTTGTACGTGTTTCTATAAATATACATATGTGTGTATCTATGTAGTTACTTTTGACTCATTTTTAAAAATACATTTACAGAAGAATGACTAAGTAAAAAGTATGACAATTCTGTAGACTCAATGCATCCTGCCAAATAGCTTTCCCAAAGTTCCAGCCACTTCCATTTCTGCCAGCCATGTGGAAGAAGACACGTTTCATCACACACTGTCAGAAAAGGAAGGGGGAATGAAGGAAGAAACAAATGGCCTTGCGTGACTGATGGGTTCAGTTGCACATAGACTCTGAGACCCCAGGCTCTGGCCAATATGGTAAGGAGTGGCTCTGGCAGGCTGTCGGAGCAGCATGAGGGGGAGGAGAGGGTGAGTGGGAACATTAGACTTGGAAGATGTGAGCTTAAGACCATCACTAACATTTCCTAACTGTGAGCTCAGAGCTGTAGTTCTGGTTTATGATTCACTTCATTTATTCTAACTGTTGGGAATGAGGAAGTGCTTTGGGGCCAATTTTTTAGGATGTCTCTGGGCCTCAATATTAGGGCCTGATTTGAAAGGCAAGGAGTTCATGGAAGAGCATTCTAATTCAAGTGGCTCCTGAGCCAGAGCTCGGGCCCTGTGGCTTGCTCTGCAGACAGTGGGGACAATGTCTACTGGCAGTGTGTCATAGTGACTAGAACTGGGGCTGCCCACCAACTTTGGGAGGACCTGGGAAACCTGAAGTGTCTTCCAAGGAGTGTGTATGTGATTTATAGATAAAAGGATCTGGTCCATGGTTGTTCCCATCCTGCCCTGAGGTAGAGAGCTTGATTTGATCTATATATTTAGGAGACACCTCTAATTAAAACCCAGAGTACAAGGCTGGCCAGGCAGGGACTGGTCAAATAGGATCCAACCTACCACACCATGCTTCATAAATAAGCACAGCTCTCTCTGTGCGTAGTCTAGCTAATATATGAACAGATTTCAATTTTTACTTGACAAAATAGGAGAACTATAGCCTTAGTAAAAGTATGTAAACTTTAGGGCAGGCCCAGAAGAGGAATTAAAAGATTCCCACCAAGGGTCGAGGCAAGGAGTTAGGAAATACTAAAATTCTTTAAGTGCAAGGAGTGTGAGCTCATCCCCTTCACGGATGGGTAAGGTCAGACTTAGTGAGTGAATGGTCAGATCCAACACGATGCAGAGGACAAAGCTGCAGTGCAAAGTCAAGTGTGCCAGAGCCCAAGTCTCACTTCACGGTGCCTGCTGTGGTGTCCCACAGGAAGTGACCTTGTGGGTGAGCCCTGAAGCAGGCACAGGCAGCTTCCAGTCAGACAATTATGCAGGAAGGCAGTTCCAGAAGAGAAGAACAAAGGCATTGTGTGGTGAGAATCTGTGACCTCTTTCAGAATGTACAAACCTGCTCTCATATATATGTGAAAACATATATATGTGTGTATGTGGAAATGAAGTCAGTATACACACACACACACACACATCTGTATATATCTAGACATTAGAGCCATTCCTCTTTCGCTAATTGAGTATTTACTATGTGTCAAACCCTATTCTTAGTGCTTAACAAGCATTGATTCTTTCAATCGTGCCTATAGCTTGTAACAGCCAGTACTGTACCCCTGGAGAGGAGCGTCTGGAGACACCGCACACGGGAGCACAGCTCGGAAATGGCAGAGCCAGCATTTCCAGCTCGCATGTCCTGATTCTGCTTCCCATCATCACCCATAATGTGCACAGTTGGGGCTGGGATCGTATCTTTCCTGGCTCCAAAGCGAAGGAAACAAATGAAGTCACTCTGTGTTTTCTTTGCTAAAGAGCACATGTCTTTAAAGAAGATAGAGATGAACAAGGGTGATCTTGGTTGTTACTGTTTGAGTGGATATTATGGATGTTACAGTCATGATAGGACAGCTACCCTTTCTGGAAGGATGCTATTGACCAGGACTGGTGTCATCTCCTTGGATACACCAGAGGGCAGGAGTGGGTGTGTTCCTCAGGAGGGTGATGATTGGCTGAGGTGAGGAATGCTTGAGGAACACACAACCCCAGCTAAGTCAAGCTAGCCTCATCTGCAAGGTAAGGGAGAGCCAAGGAAGGGTTTGAGCCAGAGACTGGCAATTCCATCTCCAGTGATTGCTCGGGAGAGGAACATGAAACCAATGTGTGGCATGCTATGAAACCAAAGGTAGTAAGTGTGCTAATACAGTTTACCTAGAAGGGCCTGCACTGAAACAATGGCTGGGGAAATGTGGAGAAAGGAATCTGCCTGAGAATAAAGATCAACCCAACAGAATATAGTATCAAACTGCGTTTGCAGAGCGAGGCAAAGAGAGGTGGGAGGGACAGCGCCCATTTCTGTGTTCACAGATTACTCACTTCCTTGCTTGGCTGGGAAGCTGTATCTCTACAGAAGTGTCTACTGTTGGGCCAGAAGCAATGCACTTGTTTTCCTTTTCAGAGAAAGCTGAAAACTGTCACTTAGTGATATGCACCAGTAGTAAAAATCCAGACCTCTCCTCCTCTCCCGCTTAAGGAGAAAAATTATTTTGCTCATAACGTTGATGAACTTGATGGATGTTCAGATATCATCCCAAACACAGAACCACCCAGGAAGTGGAGAAATTATTAATATTTTGCTGGTGGACTTGTTTGAGTACACCCAATAAAAATAGGCTCAGTGCACCCCGGAAAAGCAGATGGCAGTCGAGCAGAGCTGTACCCAGCAGTTTGAAATTTCAGATTAAATCAATTTGGAGTTTTGCATTTGCCTCAGGCAAGATTTTTCTCTTAAAGGCAGGAGACAGAAGAGGTGAGCCTTTCGTTTCTGGGCTGCTTTGGCAGTAGCTGCTGAGTGGAGCCCAGTGCTCTGTCGTGTAGGGTGGCCTGAGAGTGCAAAGGAAATGGGCTGCTTCTGACCCGAGTTCTAGAGTACAATCTGGAGGAAGGAAAAAGCGGAGCAGCCACAAAGCCTCTGGGATGCCGTCGTCAATGGAGATAACGTGGTCCTGGGTTGTGGGTTCTCATCCTGAAGTCTTAGTCTCAGACTGGGCCTTGCCAAGAAGTGGCTGGGCCCCATCCACCCACCCAGGTGCACGGTAGTCTGACTGGAGTCAAGGCTTCCTAGTATTGACAGTGTCACAGTTCCCAGAACTCTCGCAGGCTACTGTCAGAAGGTGAGCACGAACTGGCAGCGGTCTTTGAGGTCCTTATGCTCATCAAAAGCTTATGCCCGTGGCCTGGCCAGCTTGGTTTTCATTTATTCAGTCCTTTTATTTCTTCTGCCTGCAAGCCAGTAATGGGAGCTCATCTAGACCAATAAATAGTCCTCTACCCTGCCTGTGCACTACAATCACCTAGGAAACTCTGTAACACTGCATTTCCTCACACTCTGCCCTTGAGAGCCCATTTCCATGAATCTGGGACTTTATTCTTAGCTGTATTCAGCACAGCACCAGCTGCTGTGGGATTAAACAAACAAACTGAATAACGCTGGATCTCTCTGCAAACCAAATACCCTTGCTGCTACATTCTTGCACATTCTGTTCCCTTGGCATCAAGCATTCTTCTCTTTTCATCCCCTGCTCTCAATCTAAATAACTTCTGTGCTTCGGTAAGTGAGTCATGTGTCGCCTGCTTCCATTTCAATCTGGACTTGTCGCTCTGGCAGCCTCTTGCCCAGCTGTGTGTTTCCCCACACTCTCCGTGTAGCCTATCACAGCGCTGTCTCAGATTGCCTGGGGATGGTCTTCATCATGTCGGGCTGCTATACCCAATCACCAAAGATATGTGATTTCAACAACAAGCATTTTTTTTCTCACAGTTCTGGAGCTTGAGAAGGCCAAGATCAAGATGCTAGTAGACTCAGGATCTGGTGCAGTCCAACTTCCTAGTTCCACAGCAATTGTTGCCTTGTGTCCTCACGAAGCAGAAAAGAGAAAGCAAACACCTCAGGTCTTTTTATTATAGGGCACTAATGTTAATACAGGGCTTCAGCCTCATGACTTCATGCAGCACGTAGATGTCTGCCCCTGATCCCACCATGCTGCTACTTAGGATTTAACAGATAGCTTTGGAAGGACACGCGCGGGTGGTCTGCAGCAGTGATGATCCGTTTTGAGCTTTTTACAACTGGGTCTAAGCCTCTGTATCCCCAGTGTATATGACAGTCACAGTGCCTGGTAAAAAGCAGGCAGTCAGGAAACAGTAGTTCTGTTTGTGTAATAATGACTGTTTATGTGTATATGAGATAAAGATCAGAATAGGACCTGCGACTCACAAAGTATAAAGACAGGATTCTGTACAAGGGAGGACTCCTCCTATTTGCTTATCTAATTAGTTATAGTGTCTAGGTGTTGTCCCAGCGTCTAAGCATCTAAGTTTATGAAGCTTTATTTGTGCTTGTGTGTGTGTGTGTGTTTATGGTATTAGGGATTGAGGCCAAGGATCCTCCACCACTGACACACATGCTCAGCCTTTTAAATTTTGAGACTGTTTGTCCAGGCTGACCTCAAATTTGTGAGCCTCCTACCTCAGCTCCTGAGCAGCTGAATTACAGATATACATCTTCATGCCTGGCCTGAAGTCTTTTCAAGGTCAAAAATGACATGCCCTCTCCTGAATCCCATGAGAATAAATTTTATATGTTTAGTTTCTATTAATTGAGAACTACACACTGAAAAAAGCTAATAGGACTTTGCTTATGTTTTTAAATAAAGCCATATTAGTCCTAATGACTTTTACTGATACTTAAAATGCACTACTCTGGATATCCATGGAGTGCTTTTCAGACAATAGATAATGTATGGATATAGATTTGTGCCCCTTTGAAGTAAATCTAAAGCCTCTTGGGAAATCCACAGCTCCCCGCAAACTGGTGCTCACACCCCCTATTTGACTATCAGCTGTGCCCGTTTGGCTAGCTGGTTATTTTTCCTGGATAATTAAAATACCATTCTTTACACTGCCCCATGGGTTCCAGCCCTTCCACACACAGCTTTGCTGAGCATGCCTGCCGCACTCCTTGGGATCCTACCAAGGCTTTGAAGACCTCTGGTCTGTGACCCCTGACATAAAATAACGTCGCACCTCTGACAAAATGTGGGGGCCTCCAGTGTGCAAAGTAGTTTGACATCTCTGACCTCATTTCAGCTTCTTCATTACCTCTTCCAAGTCCCTGGGTTGACATGAGACAGCAGCGTTCCTATCTTACAGACAAGGTAACTGAGTCCCTGAATGAGTTCCCCGACAGTGCCAGGCTTGTGAAACAGAGTCACAGTGGCCAGTAGACCCCTAGAAAGGGGCACTTTTGACTTCTTGGAATCAGCCTGAGGTTAATAGCATCAATGGATACTCATCAAAATCCAGTCTGGTGAAGGGAGGGCAGGTGGCTGACCTTCAGTAAAAACTGCCTGTCTCAGCCCATAGGCATCTTCTATGTAGGGGCAGGTAACAGGCGGAGTAGCAGGTAAAGGAGGTCATAAACAGTAAACACATGTCCACACAGGGGGAAAGTCAAGAACTATTGACAACAGACGGCAAAAAGCAGAAAACCAGACACATGAAGGTCTAATTTTTTCTTGCTTGGGCATAAATAAAATCACCTCTCAGACTACCTGCTTTGTTTTGTTTCTCACTTGTAAATGAGTTGCTGACATAAGGCTCACGTCCCTGGTTTACCATCATGAGGGTTTATCCTGAATTGTAGGGGCAAAAATGTTCTGAAAACTGTTTAGTGAACACTATGGTATAGAATAAAGTCCAGAAGGCTTTCAGATAACACTTTTAATGGGTAATTAATTTTCAATCTATGTAGTCAATGAAGTTTTTCTTGTCTCTCATACAGAAACTTGTAGATTTCAGTCAGAGAGTGGGAATGAATCTCTGAAACAGACCTCAAGGGAAGCAGACTTCAAAAGCAAAGTAATTTGAAAATTGCAAGGCAAGGTCCCATAAAGGCCACTGGCTCACCCATCTGAGCTGTCCAAGTTGCCGGTGGGCAAAGAGTGGACAAAGTGTTTGCCAACCTATTAGATGTGGGGAGGTCAAGGGGCTATGGGCTTTGGGTTTGAAGGGATGCATTTCCTGTTTATCTCCTGGTTCCCATGGGTTTTTTGAGTCATCTATTGATTTCAGTTCAAATTCTCTCCAGAGGCAACAGGTCACCTGTGAAGATGGTTTTCCTGAAGGACTATAGGTATCTTCTATTCATGCTCTGGATTTCAGACTTGATTGTGGCTTCATAATATCTCAACCAAGAGCTCTGGGAAAATCTGTGAGGGCTGTGGTGTTCCTTAGCCTAGATATGCTGTTCTGCATGGGTTCATGGGAGACTCTACTGGCAGGTTTTCCTTCTGTGGAAAAGACCAAGGGCCACTGGGTTGTGACATTCGCTACTCAGGCTTTCACCGCTGTTTAAGAAGCAAAGCATCTTTCACTTCTAACTGGGATCTTCTTTCCTTTCCACTTTTAGGAGTTGTTGACCATCACCTCTGGCTTGGCCCATTTAGCCTGCTATCACAAACCATAACCAGAGTATGTCCATTTATCACAGTCCTGGAGGGTGGACATCCAAGATCAAGGCACCAGCAGATACAGTGTCTGGTGAGGGTCCTCTTCCTAGTTGGTGGCACCTTCTTATCTGTCCTTATATGGCAGAAGGAGTAAAAGAGCTGTCTAGGGTCTCTATGCATTTATGCTCATTAAGGACACTATCTTCATTCATGAAGTTGCACTCTTATAATGCAATTGTTCACCTAAGGCTCTGCCTCTTGACACTACCATGTTAGAGACTAAGGCTTCAACATGTATGCTTTGGAGGAACACAAATATCCGGTGCAGAATAGGTCTCAAAGTGTGACACTGATGGAAAATGAAAAGAAGACACATCCTCCATTAATGAGACCTTAACCAGGCAGAAAGGTAACTAGGTAGAATCTTGTTCTCTGAAGTGCTTTATGGTGATTGTTTATTTGATTGCCAAGAACTAAATGACATGGCACATTTTAAAGTATTTTATAGTCTTATATATAAAGAAGCTGCTTCTAACTTATCTTAGTCTAAGGACTCACTATAAAACATCAAGAAATTTTATGATGCATGATAGTAGCTAGACTTGGGGTTTTGTATGTTATTTGAGAAGAAACTTGATGACTAAAACTGCAAAGAGTATATAGTGCCATTTTAAATGAATTTGGATGTTAGATACAAGTGTTGCATTAAGAAGTATGCATGTATTAATACCAATGGGGCTACATACATGCATCTGAAAATATCAATTCACATATTACAAAGACTTTTTTTTCCAATTTTCAGAAAATGCTTGATGGATATACAGGTTCTTGAATGCTTTGTAAAAATTTCATGGTTCTTTTAGGCTTTGTTACCCACTGGCTGAAAAATACTGAATTCTTAAATTAGGTTTACTAACTCTTTGAAAAGTCAGTATAATGTGTACGGTGATTAGGGAAACAGACTATTCATTCTTTGCTTCAATTGTGCCAGTTGAACAAGAACAGTGCTGAAAGGCACAAGAGTTTAACTTGCCCCTGCTTTGCCTCTGATCACCAACAACTCAACAGTCCATGAGTGACACAACATTATGGAGTTGGGAGGGAGATGAGAGTTCTTATGACACAGTGGAGCAATTCAGAAAGGATTAGATCCTTCCTGAGTACTTCCCATTGCTGTTTCCAAATTGTGAGTCTTGAGGAAAGTCAGGATTCTCATTCTCAGGATCCTGCATTGAAAAATGGGCCCCAAAATGCCTACCTCACAATGTGGGTAAGGATCTGCATACGATAGGCATCTGACAAGTAGTAGCTACATTCTAACCCATCCAACATTTTTTAGATAAATACTGAGGGTCTGAAAGAGGGAGACGTAGAAGGCATGCACACACACACACACACACACACACACACACACAGACACTGATGCCTGGCAGTATGAAGAGCTCCTGACTCATATATCTGGGTTCTACCACATTTCCAAAATTTATTCTTTCTGCTGCATATACTCAAAATAATCAGCCCTATTTACTAGGCTGGAATTGGCAATGGGCCAATAGACAGAGGTTTGCTTTTTTTAAAAAAAGGGGAGAAAACAATCAGCAGCTTTGGTGCTCTGTAAATTTCTCATTCTGAGAACTCTAATGCACGGGTCCTGCTCCCTTCACCTTCCCTGACTCTGCTGCCACTTGGAAAGCCCTGTGTTTCACAGCTAATTAAAGAGACATGGAAGAAAATTACACCTTGATGCTATTGTTTCCATCTATCCCCAAAGCTCCTTACAGCAAGGCAACAGGCAGTGGGCTGTGAGGAGCTCTCAGTGACACAGGACACAAGGGAGACAGGAACAATTTCCATGAGCTCACCATCACTTCATTCCATGACTTTCATGCTTGCTGTCATTACACACACACACACACACACACATACACACACACTTGCTCTGTCAGATAATGTTCCAGCATTCACTGAGTCCTGGGGAGACACAGATCTTTTTCTGAGAATAAGACACCACTGCAATATGTTTTTATTGTATTTCCAGCACCATGGTTTCCTTTTCACTTCCTCATTTATGACCCCAGCATGCATGTATCCCCATTTCATACAAAAATACTAGAGCTTTGAGAAGTTAAGTTTACATAGCTGGTAAGTGTCAGAACTGGCATTCAAAACCATATCTTTACCCTAATTATCCCTATCAACATTGTAATTATCATTTTCCACCCTCATTGAAATGCCTAACTTTTCTTGATAACTTGCTGTGACTTGGGCTCTCTTTTAAGCACTTTGAACATATGAGCTTTTAAAATACACTTTATATGTATTTAACCAAAAACCTGTAATCACTGTAACTGTTTCCAAGTGTTCTCAAGGTGATACAGTTGGCAAGCTGTGTAACTCTAGAAGCTGCAGTCTTAACTACACTGCTATGTTTAAATCCTAACCAGGTATCTTCCAAGGATACTTCTTGCTTTGCTGGGGCTTCAGGGCTGGTAGGCCTTCGGAGAGGCTCATGGGAGAAAGGAAAGCACAACTTCTTGATCCATACAAATGACACATTCATATGTATCCAGTTCAGGTGTATCAAGGTTAGAATTCCCCCAGGTGTTGACAATGTTCATCACAACTTATAAACTGCACAGTGCTGTTGTGTAACAATGCCAATTCACAATACCAGTTCACAATTAAGTAAGTTTATATGGGTTTTCTGCATTCCTTACTGTTAAACAAAACAAGATTTTTTAATGTAATGCAACAGTGTACACAGGTGACTGCTCATAAAGAAAGGCTTCAGATGGCCAGATAGTCTGTACCTAATTTAAAAAAAAAAAAAAGTCAAGTCAGTGTGGTCAGCACCAAGGACAGCTCCAGCATAATTTGGGATCTCACAAAGCAGACCTGGAATTTGCACTCCAGTGCTGTGCAATTAGCCTTGCCCTGAGCTGAGCTGAATGAAGCTTTGAAGATTCTTGACATTCTTGAGTGTGTGTATATTTTTATGCCTATGCAGGAGTTAGTAACATTTTTTATTTTATTGTGATAAAACACATGAGGTCTACCCTTTTGACAAATGTTTACATGCAAAAACAGTATTGTGAACTATAGGTACATGGTTTGACAGGTATATAAATGATACTTAGTACTGCTAATTTATAGGGGAATGCAAATAAAGACCATAACAAGATAGGTAAACTCTTGGCATTCTTTTCCTAGACTTAAATCAGCATTGTTTGTTTTTGAGACAGTGCTTTATTATGCAGTTTAGACTGGTTTTGAGCTCACTTTGCAGCCAAGACTGATCTCAAACTTGCAACAATCCTTCTGCCTCAACCTCCTGGCTGAGACTACAGGCAGTGGTTCTTAACGTTTCCAGTATATGCCTTCTTTAAAAAAAAAAGCATGGATGTGATATAAAGACATCCATGAAAATTAGGAACACATACATGCTCAAAAAGTTTTACTTGCCAGGATAAACTTGAGGCATTTGTAGGAAAATGGATCCATCTTCAGACTGTAATATTAAGTGGGATAAATCTGACACACAAATTTAAACATTGTGTAGTTTTAATGTGACAAACCCAAAGAATGAATGAAGAACAAAATAAAGATAGGTAGTAAGAAATAGGGAGATAGATCTTTTGCAAATGGGGAAGGGGTCAAAAAAGGTAGGGGAGGAAAAGGGGGTGGAAGAAGAATTAAGGTGTGTTAGGTACATGAACCCTCCCAAGAAGAATGTGATCATTATGTATTGCAAACATGTACTAATGAGAAATAAGAGTTAAAACAAATTTTACCTAAATTTAAAATGATAGAAGACCTCCTTGACATGCCATAAGCTTAGGCCTCTGTGTCAGCTAAGTATTGCTCTATGACATTTTACCCCCAAAGGGCAATGCACATCCACAAGGTCTTATTCCTCTTGACTTACAGGTTGGCCAAGTGGGTCCCACACTGGTGATCCCTGGACTCAATCATGCCCTTGGGAGGGTGCAGCTGGTGCATCTTAGATGACCTCACCACATGCCTAGAGTATGGGCTGGCTAATTTGCTTCTTCCTTGTGTAGCATCTTATCCTCCTGTAGGTCACACTGTCTTCCTTATGCTGTAGTGATAGAGTGACATTTTTCTCTTGGGGCCTCATCTCTGTAACTCACTAAATATCACTTCTCCTACATTCTGATGGTCAATGCATGAAATAGAGTCCAGTTCAGATTCAAGAGCTCAGCTCCTTGTGAAGGAAGCAGCAAGGACTTTTTAAGCATCCTGAATTTATCACAGCCTCCTTAAAATCACAGATCAACACAAGCCCCAGTGAGCAGTGCAGTCTCCCCAGCTCAGTCCTCCACAGAGCACCGCTATGTTTTGTGTTACTCTATTATAATACTAGCCCATTTATGCATGGAAGAAGCAGTTATTGAAGATCATTTGTAGGCTAGGCCAGGGGCCAATTCTTCGTAAATTTACATTAGCTCATTGCTGGAGTCCAGCTGCGGCAGGGCTAGGGTTTCCCAAAGGTGGACAGGGAGTCGGCGAGTGAGAGACAGAAGACACTGCACACCAGTCTGTGAGTGAATCTGAATCCCCTTTATTTTTTAGAAGCTGGAATATATATTTGCTAACCTTGGCAGCAACCCCCAGCCCCAAGCAGGAAGCGCCCCAGGCTTAGGGCCAGGCAGGGACAATCCCAAACAATAGGTTTTAATTGACCTCAACTCCAAGCAGGAAGCGCCCCAGGCTCAGGGCAATAGGTATCAATTAACATCTCAATCTTGTTACTTAGTTAGCTTGGGAAATGTAAACCGATGCACCTGGATGCCTGCAAGAGGAAGAGATGTGTGAGACTTATCATGCTGCTCCCTACATTGTTTCCCTTATCACTTATGGGAGTGGCAGTCCCTGTGAGGACAGCGCCTGTCTTAGGTCAAGGACTCTTCATATGAACCCAACCAGGCCTTACCCGTCATGGGCCTGCAGGACAGCAATTGGTCCTGTGCCTGTCTTAGGCGGCTGGTGGCGTAACATATGTGTCCTAGC
>PVLA01002277.1:93064-280303 GCA_004027455.1 Hydrochoerus hydrochaeris
AGTTGTCTCACAGGAATTTTGTAAATCCTCCTCCATGAGCTCTTTCACCCAAAGCTCCCGCATAAACTCTCTCACATTATTCACAGAAGGCAAAACCCCACAACCAGTCCTCACAAAGGGGTTATCTAGAGGGCCTCCAGCAACCCCCCTGGAGTCTCCACCCTCGACTCCATATTGAGCATTACATAAAAACATACACGTGTGAACTACACAAATTACAATTATCAGTACAAAACATTCCAAGATCCTTGCGCCCAATTCCCACATGTGGTGTCCTTTTCCTGGAGAAGCGCTCTCCTCCACCCATGGACCTTGTCACAAGGTGTGGATGGACGGAAAATGGTGCTGCAGGGCCCATTGCTCAGGTACTCTGGGCCTGTGCTGTCCAGCTGCCCACCTCCCTGTCTCCCTTCAAGATTGTGAGCACCCCAGGGCAGGACTGTGTATGTCTCCCCTGTGCATGACTGGTCCATGGGGCACTGCTGGAGATGAGCGGCCAGTGAATGCTGTTGGATGGGGAGATCAGTGGGTTTCCAAGCCCAGGCTGCTTTGTTCTTTCTTCCACAAGTGTCTTCATGTTTTGGAGCTCTCATGGCAGAGAATAACACAATTGGAAATAGTAGCCAACCTTTATAAAATGCTTCCTATATGGCAGAAACTAAGAATTTTTGTATATGTATTTGATGGATACTTACCACCTATGTGATATATAATTTATTTGTTTATGTGGTATTTCTTTCCATGCCGGGGACTGAACATACAGCCTTACACAAGCTAAGCAAGGGCTCCCTCACTGAGCTACATCAACAGCCTTGTACTATGACCTTGGTTATATGGCTGAGGAATTAGAGAGTTGGAGAATAGAAATAGACTGCCCCAAGAGATGCCCCTATCAGGTGACAGAGGTGAACTTGAACTCTGGACTCTATCTCTTGAGCCATGTTCTTCATGACCAAAGTGATTCAATCCACATAGCTCTATGGCTTTTCTGTGTTCTTTTTTGGTGGCAAAAAGTTTACAGATTTATGTGAAAGGCAACTCACTCATGATGAAACTTCTCACCTCCTACCACATAAAGAAGGAGACAAAACACTTCCACGCTCTATCTCCAAAGGAAGCTTCTAGCCTGTTTCCCACCCTTCCTCTGCGTGGACTCTGTTCCTGCCACATTGCTGCTGCTTTCTCTGGCATGGACTCTACCATGTCCCTTTGCCTTTGCTGGTGAAGCTTCCTCCGTTCCTCACACACTGCCCTTCTCCGTCTTTAGGCCTAAAGTGATTGTCCTTTGATAAGGGGTTTATTTCCCCAGTTCCCTTGGTCATCTCTTTCTCCGTCCTTCCTCAGTGAATAATGCAGGCCTTTATTTTGCCTGTTTCCACCCCAATTCGTTCGCCATTGACATGCTCTGCTCGGTAAGGCTGTGAACACCCACTCACTTCTTCTTTCCTTCCTTCTCCTTTTTTCCAATGGATTTCACATTTCCACTCTGTCCCAGGCACTGTACTATAGCCTAAGATGATGGAGATAACCAAGATATAAACTCTACCCTCAAGAAACAGCTCAGCACAGACAAGTCACTGAATAAGAATTAAACGGACAAATGAGCGAGCTTGGGTTGTAGAGGGGAGGCAGACGTGTAACAGTGTAATATCAGATGCCTACTAGAAACCTGGGGAGAAACATGGGAAGTGGACATACTGTGGATGCATGATAGACACCCCTCTGTTTTTGTGCCCTGGGATAGGCATAGGTTCAACTCCTGCCCATCCTTTCTCAGTAACTTTGAGCAAAATGCTTTAGCTTTTTGATGCTCCGTTATCACAGCTGTGAAACAGAATCAATAATCTTAATCTCCACAGGTTTCTGTGAAAATTAAATGTGTAGCAAATGCCTACAGCAAGAGCTGGATATATTTTAGCATTCTAAGTTCCTCCCTAAGTTAATTCCGGAAAGAATATGTTGCAGTTCTAAACACATTGTTGGATAAATGAATGGATAAATAAGCAAATTCATAAGTGAATGAGTGAGGCACATTGTCAGTGGAGTGAACTCCAGGGCCTGAGGGCACAGACAGAGCCTGCAGGGCAGTGCAGCACCTCTGCTTCCAGGGCCGCAGTCCTGGCATCATGCTCTGCAGCTGCCTGCCCCGCCCCGAGCCCAGGCCAGGGCTTCTTCCCCTCACAGGGGGCCCCAGCAGCTCGATTTTTTCCTTTTTGCATTTGGGGATATGTGATTTTACTGTCAGCATGGTGTTCCTAATGAAAGGCAAATGATGTCCAATGTGACTTGGAAAAAAATGTGCAAACAACAACAAAATTATATGTTCTTTTTTCCTGTAGTGTTCGCAGGGAGAGTATGTGACTTGTTTGCTGTCAATACGGCTTATAATGACACGGTGCACAGATGCACTGCCAAGCCTGTGCCGCGCTCATTACACACATGTATTAAATGTAATGCGATAGGAGTTTGGGAGCCGTGCAGGCGAGCACTGCCCTGGGGCAAATGTGGAGTCCTGCACCTTCTCCCCTGGGACTTTGAGGGTGACAGCGAAGTGGGCAGCAGCACAGGTCTGCAGTGGGGATCTGGAGTCTTCAGGATGATTCAGGTGACACTGAGAGGAAATGTCAGAGATGACAGGTGCTTAAAGAGGCGCCTCTCCTCCTCTCCACAGCAACACAGAATCACCCAGTGAGTAGTTCCCGAGTTCCCGAGTACCTCCTAAGGGCCAGGCTTGGGACAGGCCCTGGGAGTAGGAAGCTCAAAGGTTAGGATGCAAAAGCGATGAGAGGGAGGGAGGGAAGGATAGAGAGAGAGAGAGAGAGAGAGAGAGAGGGGATGCAGGTCAGGGCATGAGGCTGTATCAAATGGTAGAGGAGGAGACCCATACCAACCCAGGGCTACCTCTTGTGCAATGCTCTCTCTGACCCTTCATGGACGGAGAACACAAAGGCGGAAACTCAGGGAAAAGCAGCAAGAGTGGACATGAAGCGTTCTTAAATGTATCATTGACATTTCTAAGGCAGAAACCTACATGAGCAGCTAATGTCATGGTTAGTGTCTGAAGGGACCCCTCAAGAAATACCAGGCTCTTGGAGAAATCAGGAAGGCAGACAGTCAAATGGCCGTCATACATGTCAGAGGTGTGCTGGGCGCCGAGGGCATGAACACCGCTGTTGACTCCAATTGTATCTGAAGAAGACATTAATGGAAACACTTTCCTAGTTTTTCTCCTTAGGAAGGGACACCCCAGCTTCCTTGGGCTTGGAGTTTCCCAGAGAAAATGGTTAGATGAGGTCAGTGATGAAAATGTCTCTGAAACATGCATCATACACATGAAAAGCAGGAGCCGTAATAATGACAAAGGCCGTGTTTACTAAGAAATTGTCAAGTCATGCAGGCACAATGCTCATCGTCTTCTGTGACTCACCACATTTAGTGTTCACAACAAAACTTTAAGGTACTAGAGAGATCCTGCTTAAGGACAAGCAGAAGAAATTGAGCGAATTAGGCAACTTGTTCAAGGGCCTCTGGGAAGCAGATGCATGGCCTGTGTTTACATTGAGATCTGTGTTTACATTGACTTCTGAATTTGCTCTTTTAGTTACCAAACTGCTAAGCCAGGCTTTGGCCCAACCGCGGCAGGTTGGCATCTGTTCCAGGTGTCCTTTCCTATACCCCAATCCATGGGATGTTCAAGTCCGTTATATAAAATGGCATGGTATTTACACGCCACCTCTGCACGTCCTGCGGTGTGCCTGAGGTCATCTCTGGGTTACCCATTGCAGCTGGTGAACTGCAGAGGCTGTGGGAACAGGGGCTGCATGGCACTTTTGACACAGGCCCTCACTGCTTGGATTTAAGCCCGAGCCCACTGGGCTCCTTTATTTATGAACCCTTTATTTTATGAACTCACTCTCAGTGAAGAACACATCTTGCTACCCATCAGGTAACCTTTCAGGAAAAAGAGTGTGGGTCTGAGCACCAATTTTTGATGGATTTCTGACACACTTGCTGTCATTCCAACCCTTATGAGTCTGGGGGTTGGTGGAGAGTGCTCAGGTTTAAGGTGGGTCAGTCTGGCAGGAGGGTAGGGACTCGGGTAGTCAGAGATGATGCCGGGGTGGATGAGCTAGGCCATGGCAGCCTGATATGTCCCAGATCGGAGCCAATTCATAATGAAAAGAAGTAAATTAAAAACACCAAAGGGTAATGGTCTTTCATGGTACCTTATAAAAATTATACTATGTAAAGGGGTGCACAGCCACATGTGTGTACACGTGCACGCACACACACACAAACACACACACATTCACACACAGTGGTTCCTAGGCATCAGCTCCAGGACTTCTCATCTAAACTGAGATCACTGGATGCAAAATCTTTTATATAAAGTGGGATGGTGTTTACATATAACCTACACACATCCCCCGCTTTAGACCATTTGTAATGCCCAATACAATACAAAGAGTTGCTGTACTGTGTAGGTTAGAAGCAAAATGTCTGTGCGTGTTTAGCGCAGATGAATTTTTCCAAATATTTTTAATTTACAGTTGGTTGAAGTGTGGGTGCAGAATCTGCAGATATGGAGGACCAACTGTCTGTGATATAGATTATATATATACATACATATTTTATGCATACATACATATATATACCATAGATACTCAAATGTATTATCTATATATATACTGCCACAATTAAAAGCACACACATATGTGTGTGTGTGTGTGTGTGCATTTTAACAAGAATTGTACCAGATAATCTATATTCAGCTCCTATGTACCTGGGTCACACTATGCATTGACAAACACTTTGTTACTTAACCTCCACAACAACCTGATGAGCTCATTATTACTGTATTAATTTTTCAAATGAAAACCCCAGACTCAGAGAAGAGCCTCTTCACCTCCTGCAGGCCTGTTGGCTAATGGCCACATAAGGTCTGCTCTCACCTATGGCTGCTGTTTGTCTGTCTGATTCCTCTGCAACTCCGTGAGCTTTGAGGCTCATGGCCGACAGCTGCTCACTTCCTGTGTCCGTGACTTAGCCCTAGATTTCTCTAAACACTTGTGAATTTGTGAGACAAATAAAGAATGTATACCCTTCAGGGAGAGCTAGGCAAGACCTCACCTCCCTAAACGGCCTCCAAAGACTGCTTCCTCTTTCAAAAACTATCACTTTTTCCAAATAAGTCATCAAATACCATCCTGCAGGAACTCCCTTGTTAGAACACTTTACCTGACACATGATAACTATACATATGCAAGAGGTAAAATGTATACAAGCACATTGTATAGTGATCGAATCGGGGCATTTAGCCTATCTATCCCCTCAAGCATGTATTACACAGAGGTAGAGACTAGAAGAGCAGTCATCAGAGACTAGAGAGAGCTGTGTGCCACGCAGAGCAGGGCAGGCTGGTCATTGCACAGGGAAGATACATTCAGGTAGGAGAAACAAGTTCCGGTGTCCTGCAGCCACTAGGGTGGCTGTGGAATATTCTGCGTCTCCTCTGCTACTGTTTCTTAATATGGAATGCCTGCGTGAAGTTTCATTTTTGTGACTTTGCTTCTGTCTCCTACTGATCTATGAGTTCATTTGCAGAACAGGGAAATAAAGAGATGTTGGTTTACTGAGCTTGGACACAGTGCCACATCAGGGTTCCCACCTACATGGGTCCCCACCATGACAACTCTTAAAAACAGTTACTGTCTGTCTTTCACAGGACAGAAACTGGGGGCTCAGAGACTAGAATAGCTGGGGTGATGGGATACAGCCAGGACAAGACAGAGCAAAGGTGCAAAGCTACGTCTATCTGACTCCAAAGCTGTCTCAGCCCCAGCTCCCATGGCCCAAGGCCTGAGCTTGCTGCCAGCTCTCACCGCACCTCTCCTGCAACAAGACCTGAGGGAGATGAGCCCGGGCAGCGTGGAGTACTGCAGCAAAATGCGCTCTGGCATCTCTGAACCACACAAGGTATGCCAGGGAGAGCAGGAACAGTTGGCGAACAGTTGGCGAATGGCTATTTTTATGCAAGGGTTGCCTAGAGAGAAGGGGAAAAAAAGAGTGAAAAAAAACCCGCTATTTATAAAGAAGCCACAATTAATAAGGTCTTTGTTAGCATTTTGGATTTAGATTTTCAAGTCCATTGGTTTGAATTTGAAAAGAAACAGGAAGGTCCCAGAGGGGTCAGCTCCCCAGCTTCCAAAGCGCAAAGGCACTTTGGGAACCACTTCAAGCCCAGCCGTGTGTGTGGAGGATTTTAATTATTCAGCAATGAGCACAAAGACATCTGAATTCCTCTGCACAGCTTCCCTGCAGATTGTGTATACTGTGGCGTGCCCAGTGCCCAGCTGAAGAAAGGCAGGGTGGGCAGGGAAAGAAAGTGCCTCCCTCAGGTTATCTCAGAGACCCAGGCTGCTGCAATTCCTAGTCCACCACTCCACATCTCTCGCAGGCTTCGTGTTCTCATCTATAAGGCAGAAATAACAGTATCCATCCAAGTGGGTTACTGCGCATGCAAAAATGTCCAGTAAACCTTACAAGCATTCAGAAATGAAAGCCGGTTTTTGTAGAGCTCTCCCCTTTCCTTCTTTTTACATGTAAGTTCATCCTGCAAGCATGTAAAATCTGTATAACAATAATAGCTGCATTGGTGAGTATGCTTAGACTATGCATGGTAAGTCCCCATTTTGCTACATTGGATCCCTGCATTGACCCTAGGAAGTAGGTGCCACAACCACCCCCATTTTTCAATTGATGTGGTAGCACACAGAAGTTAGGCATCAGACAGGTCAATGGAAGAGAGTCAGCAGGGGGCGCTGCTCTGGGGCCCACAGTTGGACCATCTGACTGCAGCTTGTTTCCGTGGTTTGGGCTTCCCTGTGCCAGGATCATCCTATCCATCATACAGCCAGTATGAGGATGGGTTTTCTGCTGTGGCCGGATTTGTGGCTGCACCCCCAAGAAAAAGAAAAAGACATTGGAGTCCTAAGTCCCAACACCTCAGAATGTGATCTTGTGTGAGGTGGGTCTTCTCAACAGTAATCAAATTAAAATGAAGCCATGAGAGTGGTCTGTAGCCAGTGTAACCCATGTCCACAAGGGTTCTTTGGACACAGAAGCAGTGGTGCATGAAGGGGAGCCAGAAAAAGTTGAAAAAGTGAAAGGAGAGAAGCCCGGGGCAGAACCCACTCCCATGGCCCACAGAAGAAAGCAATCTGTCAGCGTTTTTACTTTCAGAACCGAGAGACGCCTCGTTCCTGTTGGGTAAGATGACCAATTTGTGGTACTTGACTAGAAAACTAGTATGTATTCCAACTTCCCTTTATAAATGTGGTGTTTGAAGAAGAAGAGGTGGCGGTGTCCTGCCCAGGCAGGGGAAGGGACTGACAGCTGAGCTCCGCACCTCCGCTCTGTGAACTCTGCGCACTGCTGGCTGCAGGGTTCCTTGGGGGCAGCCACTCTTGGGCGTCATTCACTGATCCCCAGAGTTTACTCCAGTGGCTGGCATAGTGTGAGCCACTGCTAGTCCACTGAGTGAATAAATTAATGCTCTCCCTGGCACTTTACCCAGAGCATCACAACTACATTAACAAGATTAAGGAAGAGACGCACATCACCCTGGAACCCGAGTTGCAATAGCTCTCGGTAGCTGTCACAACAAAGAGTTTCATACTTTGTATTCACCTACCCTTCCCACAGATGCTTAAAATTGTGAATACATTTTGAAATAAACTCCTCAGAAACTTTGCTTTGTGAATTTTCAGGTGCGGAACTTCAAGATGGTAGTTCTTACTTTGCTTGGAAGCCATTGGTTCCTCTGCCTTTCTCCCTCTGCTTCTGCCCAAGTGGCGACGTCATTGCCTGCTTTTCTTTCTGCTTCGCAGGCACTCCTCAATCTTCTTCTTTTTCCAAGCTTTAAACTCTGGACTGCTCCAAGATTCTACTTTTCTCTCTAGCCTCTTTTAAGAACCCATCCTGTCTGTGTCTAAATATTAAGTGGTGATAATACCCAAACCTACATCCAACTTAGACTTCTATGTTTAATAACTTTCTTGCTGTTTTCACTTGGATACATAATTCATGTCAGAATCAATATGTACTGACTTCCTGATTTTTCCTCTTATCCCTAATAGCTCTATCTACTGTCTCCCCACCTTAGCAAAGGGCAACTTTATCCCTCCATCCTTAGGCAGAAACCATGGTGTCTTGCTGGAGTCCTTGTTTCTGTCTCATCTAACATCATTCAGCTAATTCAGCTAATTCCATTTGCGATACCAAAACAGGAATTTGGAATTTGGTCTGGTGACCTCCACTCAGATACCACAACCTGCCCCCTGCTTAGATGATCATGTTAGCTTCTTGCCTTGTGTCCTGCACCCTCCCATGAACCCATACAATCTTCTCCATGAGGTGTTAAATGTAAATCTGAACACATTTCCCTGGTCACAATCTTCCAACACACTCTTATAGCTTAGCCCCCACTACCTCCTTAACTCCATTTCCTTCATTTCCTCATGTCCTGAATCACACCTAGTTTTACTTACATTGTGACCAAGTTCAAAAACAAATGACTGTTTGGCGGGCCCAAGATTTTCCTAAGGGAGTGACTTCAGTGGGACTCTGAATGACCAAACTCGCCTCTATTCTTTTTAAAACAGGACTAACTAGACCACACATTGGTCACCTCCTTGTGAAATGTTAACTTTGTTGGCATAGTTTTTTCATTATGATCTCTTCAGCCAGAAGAGCAGCCATCCTACAGTGGTGCAAATGCCTTCGTAGGCTCTTGTCACTGCTGGGACAGCTTTGAGTGAGGCCTGGCTCAACTGTGTGGCTATAGGAAGGTGAGGAAGCTGAGACCGCTGTTTGACTTCTGCCCGTCTTAGGCGCTGGATGTTTCTGCTCAGCTTGGTCCCCTAGCCCCTCCCTTCTTGCTCCCTGCCCCTGGAGTCTGACCTCGGTAGGGCACATCGCTGGCTTGCTATGCCTAGGGGAAGCCGAGAGGAAGGAGGATGAGATCAGCTTGGGTTTTTCCTGGTCTCCTCTGTCTGAGGTCCCCTTGAGCCCCTGTCCCCAGCATGAGCCTAACCCTTCCAAGAGTCCTTTTATTTACTATTCTCTCTGATTCAGGGTCCTCTTCTGTCTCTTTCCGTCCTGACTGGGGTGCTAAGCTCCATAACTGTCAGCTCTGGGTTGCTTCCTTCCTCTTGCCTACACTTTTCTAATCGACCTCTCTGGTTGCTTTCTGTGTGTGCACCAGTTTCTTGTAGGAACCTTGACAAACACTCTAGTGATCTGTAAGTGTTCTCCCAAAACTAGGTGTTTGATCTTTGGTGGTCATGCCCAATCTAGTCCCTTTGAACAGATTCCTTTCCTGATCAGTACTGTTTGGCTGAATGAGAAAAGTCTAGTTTGACCCTGGAAGGTGGGTTCTCAACCCAAACTGACCCATCTTATTGGGATTAGAAAAGACCCAGGATCCTTAACTTCTTCCATTTCATTTCCCATCATATCTTGGGCTGTTCAAAAAAATTTTATTTTTTTGAAATTAGGTCTCTGTGTTGCCCAGGCTGACTCTAAACTCCAGTGACCCACCCGCCTCAGTCCCGTGATATCTAGAAGACATGTGCCTGCCACCACAGTCTGCATTTTTAAGTGCAGTTTGTATGACTGCTATCTAGTAGCTGTGTTGGGTGTGGAGTAGCTACTTTGCACATATTAATTCCTTTTCCTCCCTTCTCACCTTGGTGCATTTGTTTCTCTAGCTTTCCTTTTTAACTCCATTTCATTTTGGTTAATCCAATACCTTAAACTTCAATGGTGCCCGGGCTGCAGCACAGTGTGTAATTTGCCGTAGGATAATTTTCTCATCAGTGGGAGTTGCTCTTGTGCTAATTTGGGCTTTATCCTCTCTTTCAGTCTTTTGTCTCAGTTGTAAGAAGCATACATATTGTTTCAATTTCACACTTTTGCTTCTGAGACTGCTCCTCAAGACTGAAAGTGAGATTTATAAAATGCCACTCCAGCCCTAGAGCTATTGATTACAAGGCATGTGTAAAACAAAGGCACCAGTGTTAGGGGAAATGCATGTGCTTTATTTTCTGAAGGTAGGAGACTTTCCCTGCTCTTGTTTTTGCCTTGATTGGTTCTTGGTGGAAAGAGCACTAGACTGAGCCAGATTAACTGGGATCCTTGAGTCCCCTCAGCCACTTGACCTTCGGAGGGTAGAGTCAAGGTCACATCAAGCAACGTAATTGATGCCACAGGAATAGTCCATACAGTGGGGAGGGAAGAAGCCCCCCATGAGTCTCAAGTGGGTGGACCCTCAGTAAGGCTAAGTGCTGGATTGCTGAGTTCCAGAGTTCAAGCTGGAGAGAAGAGAATGGATTGTGGCTCTCAAGGTGCAGAGCATGAAGAATATTTTTAAACACAGAGAAAGCAATGGCAAAATGTGGTATGGATATAAGCCAAGAGCCATCCAGGAACAAACGATACAAACACAGTCACTGCGGCTGCGTCTCAGGGAAGGTTTGGCCAAACAAAAGATGCAGGCTGTACATGCCTTTGCCAGGACCATAGCGTCTTTGGGCCTCAGCACTCATGTCAGTTAGTGGGAATAACATCCCTGCCCTATTTGCCATCTAGAACTGTTGGAAAGATAAAATGACACGGTGAGTGTGAAACACTCTATAAACCTCAAAAATGAAGCTCTACCAGGTATCACGTCATGTGGAAGCTGCGATTTCTCTAAGACGCTGAACACCTGGTCAGCTGGTGTCAGATGATCCTGAAACCCTTCTCTATCAAGGACGCAGTAACAAGGAGAGAAACCAGACGAAAGGAACTAAAACAGTCGGTGAAAGGCAGACTGTAGGAAGGCTGCGGCCTGACTGGGCTTTAGGAGGAGAAAAGGGTCTTTGAACACCAAGAGCCTTCATATCCTCTGCGGCTCCATTCCCCGGGCTCGCCCTGCAGCACCCTTTCTCCTGGAGTCTGAGATGTGGTCACTGTGAGCCCTAGCCCCATCCCCTCCTAGCACCACCCCTCAAAAGAACATGGCTTGCTCCTTTAGTTTCGTTTCGAACATCCCTGAGGGAACTTGTCCTGGCATTGGTCCCATGCCCATCGTGTGACCAGGGAGGCTGCCATAAAGCGAGTACTTCCAGAAGCAGTAGATCGAGAAAGAGTCTGTTCTTCATTCCTGGTTGGGGGGAACCCACTGAAAAAACTGAAAACACGTGACCAGTCCAGGGATCGGATTAACACTACATGCTTCAAACTATGGTTTTAAGGTTGGTGCATCTGGATTTCTTAGGATGAATTCCCCTTATTCTCCCTGGAAATATACCAGGAAGAGAGCTGACAGAGGGGATATTAGAGAAAGAACTATTTACAGAGTTGTGGGAAGGGTTCAGAAAAAACCAAGAGGTGTGCTAAGATTATGATCAGTGGTCACAAACAGGCAGCAGACAGTCATCTGTTTGCCACCCGAAAGAGAACAGGTAGAGGGATGGTTATCTGAAACCCACCAACCCCGGTAGCTAAAATGGGGGCCAGCAAAGAAGTCATGCCCATCAGCACAAGGATGCGGTCACTGTCAAATGGCAGCCCCAGAGGGGAGGGGCTTCTCTTGCCTGTTCTGTGCTGGGCATGTCATTGTCCAACCCAAAGTAGAAGTTAGAATGCAAGCAGCTTGCTTCAGGGCGGTTTCAGCAGGTAGAGTCTGAGGACACTCAACAGTATGGGGAAGGCTGAGAAGGGAATCTGGTGTGACAAATGGAGGCCACTGAGCCCTGGGCACCTCTGCTCCCAGGACTCAAAACACAAACCTTGTTACAACCCCCTTACAAGTGGAGTCATCTGAGAGAATCATAGACTTCAAGGGCTAGGACACCTATTAGGATCATTCAGATCAGAATTTATAAACTTGTTTATATCTACCCATTGGATGTGTTTGGGATGAAACTAAGACAAAAACAAAGAAACAATAAATAAAAAGGCTCAGGATTTAACAGGAACATAGGTAGGCAAAGGGTGAATTTTCTGGTTACCATAATGCCAACTCCCTCTGTTGTTGGACACTGGCTTCCATGTGAATTCACGTTTCTTGGAAGTATTTGATTCAGGGACTTACTAGAAAAGTCCAGGTTGTTTATTTTTCAGGCAATGGAGCTGGGCCTGGGGAGGAAATCTTGTTTGCCCAGTTTTACACAGTCCTGTGGGAATTCAGACTGTACGAATAGACAAACTAGAAGTGCACAGGGAGGAAGAATGAATGGAGATGCTGATGGCTTCCAGAACAGGAGTGTCCATGCAAGCCACCTGCACGCATGGGAGCTGTTCGTGTCTCCAGGGGTTGGAACTAGAACAATAGAGAAAGGTGATTATGGTCGGTGCAAACCAGAGCTTGCTGAGTGCTCTTCGTAATAGACCGGGCTGCCTGCATTGATTCATTCTCCATCTGTGCAGATGAGCAGTCAATAGAAAGAGAACCTCCCTTTGGTGAAGATGGTGGTGCACTCAGTCCTTGAGTCCTGCTCCCATTCTGAGAGTTTAGCTGGTGCCAAGTTGAACTGGAATGGGAGGAATGTGTCTTCTTGGCTTTTGTCCTAGATCATCTTTAATTTTGTTCTATTCTTTTTTGGCGGCATGGAAGCAGGGAGGCTTTATTACAACTTAAACTCAGAATCTTTTGCCCTCTTCTCACCAAGAATCTGGAAGTGAGTCTAATCACTCTTTTCCTGTTTCTTTACCCGTTTGTCTCAGAGACTCACCCTTTGTCAAGAGACCTCAGACCTTGCTCTTCTCTGGCCACACATGTCTGGCTCATTACCACATCCACATATATCTTCAACACATAGTTAGTTAGGAGAGTGGTTTTGCTATAGTAGCAAAGCAAATAGAAGTGACTAACCACAAGGAAAATTGGAGCCATGGGGCTGTCTAGACGGGAGAGCTGGGTCTCACTGCACCCGGTTCCTCACCTTCTTGCTCTGTCACCCCATGTCCTCTGGATCCAAACTATTTCTCCCCCTCCAAATACCCATGCCAGTCCTCAAGAAAGAGAAGAAGATGAACAAGCATGTTCACGTTGAGGAGTGAGTCACAGTGGCATTCCTTTTGTGTCCCCCTTTCAGAATGTGTTCATCTGTTCTGGTCTGGAAGCAAAGAAGACAGGGAGGTGGGGCTGTAGCTGGCTCATCACATGCCCAGTTAAAGGCAGAAGGCATATAGAAGGGGTGTGTTGGTACCAGGAAGCGGTGGGTGGAGGTTGGGAGCCAGTTGACACACTTGGAGGTGCCAGCATGGCCCCCTTTGCCCTCTATGACACTGAAGCTCATTATCTTTTTCATAACAACCTAAACCTGCACCCTCTTGAAACTTCTCAGAGAACCATCTCAAGATTACCTTCAGCATTTGAGGAGGGCTGGGCTCAGTGTTGTACCTCAGTGATACCCAAGTAGTCTGTTCAAAGTTGGTTCAAGCGCTCCCCATCACCAAAGGGCAGGAGCGATTCCCAGCTAGAGTCCCCCAGGTGAGGTGCTTACTGTGTTATGAGTGTCACCTCATTGGACCCCACAATTGCTCTGTGAATTAAGTACTGTTGTCCAGTTGTCAGATGAGAAACATCATCTTCTGTGAGGTCCCTTTCCCAGAGCTCTACATCTAGGGAATGCCACATTTGGAATTTAAACCCCAAGTTGTCTGGCTGCGAGGTTTATTACTCCTCATCACACAGCGACCTTTCTATGAGGAGCTTTGCATGGGGACATTTCACAGAACTGAAACCACTGGGGAACTCAGCATTAATGCATCAACCAGACTAGTAATTTGTCTGTGACAGAGGAAGGAAAACATCCTAGCTGTCCTGTCCATGCTGCTAACTGAACTTCCCAGGTGGGTCTGTGTTTCTTGTGAACAACTCTCTTCTTTCTCCCTGTTCTAGTTTAAGAAAGAAACACAGAGAACTTCTCTCTCCCCTCTAGTTCCATCCTTCCATGATTCCTTCCATGGTTTTCTCTTGGGGAAAAGAAACAGATTGAAAACTGTGGTTATATATGTAACCATTAAAATAGATGTTCTGCCTATAAAGATGAACTTGTGCCAGGCTCTAATAAATTACGTGCTAATATGCCAGTTCCCCAGTCTGCAGGGGAATTGCAATCACTCCTCCTGATCAGAGCACATAATTCTAAGCCTATTTGTTGGCTCCTTAACTCAGCAGTTGAGGACTTTATCTGCATTCATTTCAGCAAATATTTGTGTGTACTGCAAGGTGTCTGGATATAAGCTAGGAATAGCAGGGGGAGGAGAAGAAAGCACAGGCCTTGCCCTCAAGGTAGGTTCACAGAGCAAAACAGGGATGGAGGCAACTGGGGAGCAGGAGAGTTTCCAGCAGGTAGTTATTCAAGGCGCTGTTGCTTCGAAAAGAAGGGAACTGACTGACTGTTCAATAGGAAGGGAGGTAAGGTTTGAGTTGAGTTTTGAAACACTGGAGATAATCAAATGAAGCAGAAAGTATCCAAAGCAGAGGGAGCAGGGTACACAAAGAGAAGGAAGCATGAAACGCACCCTGTACCCTAATCGGAAACGTCGCAGTATGAACCCATTGCCCCCGTTTCAAACCCTAAGGGGTGAGTGGTGGAGGAGAGCAAGGGGCCGCTGGGTGGGGAGCCAAGTGATCAGGCCTGTGCTTTAGAAATAGCCCCTGGAAAGTGTCAGGAAAACCTGGAGGGAAGCGGTGTGATGATCAAAGGTGAGAAATGGTGAAAACAAGGTGTCCAGGGATCTGGGAAACGGCTAGAGAGTGAGCGTGGCATGTGGGTTACCATCCGTCAGGCACATAGTATGGGGCAGTGGCTTGTTTCCCTCTAATGATACTCCTCAGTGCTAGATAACACTGCTATACCTATTTTGCAGGTGAGGAAAGGTAGGCATTGAACCCTGCTGGGAATTGTTAGAATTAGGTTTGACCAGTCTGGCTTCAGAGCCCCCTCTCTTAAGCTGTAAGGGAAAGCTTTAATTGGGTTTTCTTGTTCAAATACTAGACTCACTGAGGTTCTGTCTGATGAGCCTGTGCTAAGTCACAAGCAACAGGAAATTAGGGAAAGAGCAGAACAGAGTGGCCCTCATTGAACTCATGGCCTTGGGGAGAGTGCGGTAGTCGGTAACGGTAACCTCATCTGTAAAGCGGAGACGGTTATACACAGTTCATGTGCTTTGTTTGAGTACTGAAGGGCTGATGTGCTTAAGTAATTACCACAAGGTTTGTTTGAAACTTAGAAAAAGTTCTTAAATATTATTATTTTTCTTTCCCTCTTCTTGGAGGGTGAGGAAAATTCACAACTCCTATTCAAGCCCTTCATGAAAAGCCACTAGAACTATGAGAATGCTAGAAAAAAGTGAGGTACAGCTGCTGCAAACCTACAGCTGAATCTTGGAAAATAATGCTGGGTGGGAAAAGTACTTCTTAGAGGACCGCATTGGCCAGGGTTCCATTTTTATAAAGCACGGAAACAAGCAAATCTAAATAAAATATTATTTAGGGCTCTGGGCATATTGGTAAGTTACTTTTGCAAAATAAAGAGAGTGTTTAGCACAGTGCTGGAGAAGAGTAAGGGGAAGGTGTGTGGAATAGGAAGCCAGTGGCCCAGGGGTAAAGGAGGGCTGCATGTTATATGTGTCGAGGTTAATGGTAGCAAGCACATGGATGGTCATACAAGTACTATTAGTGTCAACATCAGATATTAAGTATTAAATACTAGACGTATGATATCTAAACAGATATATCCATGGAGGAGGTTGTAGGCTTCAGGTGTGGCTTGATCCAGGATCCAAACAAGTACCCAGGGCTCAGCCTGTGTTCTCTGCTTCCTCTGAGTCAGTGGATCCTCAAGCTGAAGTTTGGCAGCTGCCCTGGGGGCTGGAGACTTACATCATTCTAGCACCCAGTCTAGCAAATGCAAGAGCCAGGGCAAATGGGAAGTACTGTCTTTCTCTAAGAAACCCCAAAGAGCACATGTCATTGATTTATTCAGTCATCAGATATTTATTGTTCACATATGAGGAAGAGACCGTACCAAGCCCCAGAAACACAGGGATGAATAAGGGAAGGCTAAAGTTCACATTCCCCAAACGTCAGGCACTTGCGATACATAGTCACACAATCAGTACACCAGGCTTGTAATACCAGTATCATCTTAGGCTTACCTTTGCAGACGGCAGGCTCGGCAGCTTCTCCAAGGTCTTGAAGTTGTTGACTTTGGGTTTTAGATTTGAACTCATGGTGCAGTCGGCTCAAAGTTTATGCTTTTCTCCTCACGTGGAAGCAAGCGGGAGGACCTGCTGGCCCTGGAAGTCCTGCTGGAGAAGCTGCTCTTCGAGCTAAGCTTTGAAAGATGCTTTGGATCCATGGGAGGGAACTCAGAAGGTAGAATAGGGGATTTCTGGCCCAAATGACAGGGGAGAAGCCACCAGGCAGGATGCGTGAAAGACATTCATGGTATGAGGAAAGCTGGGTGTGGAGGACAACTGTGGGCTTTGAGATGTGTGGAGGCACTGGGGGGAGACCTGGAAGGCCTTCGATTGTCTTACCATGAGCTTCCATCTGAGCACTAAGGAGCCTGCGAGGGAGACGACATCTGCTAGCGTTTTGGAGAGCATGACATCCTAAGTCCTACAGCGCAGCCATGGGGCCAGGCTTTCTGCCGTCTCCCTATTCGCTCTTCTGGGATAGGAGTGGGCTGGGACCCGCATGGCCTGTGTCTTTCCTAGGGAAAACCCTCACTGCTTCTTCCTCCCACGGCTCTTCCTAAATCTGGAGCAGGCGCCCAGGCCTCAGCATAGCTGCTGGTTACCCAACTCTCAGGCGCGCGTGCAGGGGATGGAGGGTTTAGGTAATTACATAACGTAAAACTGCCTTGCCTTTCTCGAGCCTAAGGAATTGTTATCTGTGTGTCACACGCTGTGATTTACGGCCATTCTGGCCGAGGGGAAGGGTTCTCAGCAGTCGCTGCCTGTGAATTATGTGCTTTCCCACTATTGAATATTCCTTATGCCTGATGACTGTTATTTCTGTGTCTATGAGCTGCACTCACAGCTACACAATCAACACAGGCGCTGAGGATTCCGAGGGCCAATTCATCAGGCTCTCCACACGGAGGGGAGGGGCGGGCTCCCGAGAGGCGGGCGGTGCTCTGTGCTTCTGTCAACCAGCCTGTCTCTGGGCCTGGGCCCTGGTCCAGCAGGGCCTCAGACGCAGCACTCACCAACTGCTGCAAGGAGGTCCGGTATTAACTGCTCAAATAATAACTTCTCACGCTGGTTTTATCACCTGATTGGGTGTCCGGGTGGGTTCACTTTTGTGTTATACTTTCACCGTTTCGCCATTCTTAATCACAGCCTTATTTCTCAAGATGAAGACCAAGTCTGATCATTCATGTCTCCACCTCTCATTTAGTGCTGTGTAGACAGAGTGGGGAAAAGTCTAACTTTGCAGTCTGGCAGGAAGTTTGCATTCTGATCCCTGACCAGCCTGTTATTAGTGGTGTAACTGCCAGCAAGTTACTGTATGCCTGTGATCACTGTCTTCCTAATGCAGACGGTAGAAATCTGTGGCTTAGCAGTCATGAAATCGACAGTGATGAGATACGTGATGGTACCCAATGCCTTGTAGATACCAGTAAATGTTGAGTGAATGAATGAGTGAATGGCCATAGTTGCAAACTGTTTACAGCTTGCCTTATGCAAATTCTATCAGGGCACAGCTAAGCCCAAGACACAGTGGTTCAGCAACATGAAAACATCTGTCCTCTGAGCTCAGTGGTCAGGTGGCTTGCTCTAGTCTATGTCCTCCATGGTCCTGGTCCCTTCCACCTTGTTGCTCAGCTACTTCTCAGGGCAATGTTTCCTTCTTAACAATCACAGTTGTTCCAACTCTGCCACATACACTTTCTAGCCCACAGTAAAGGAGAGAAGAAGAAACTGTCGGCAGCTGTACTGGAAGACTGGGAGCTGCACGATGCATCCAGCACTCTCACTCGAGTTGCCTGTTGTCTTGTGGCCACACTGAGGATTAGTATAGTGGACAGTGGAGCTTTCTGCAAATACAGGCAGAGAAAAAGAAACAGGGTCTGATACACACTGTCTGTCTCATGTACAGTCAGCACTTCCCTTGGAGATCGACCTCCACTCATAATTAGGTGTAGTTTTACACACATGTGCTTTGTCCTCTTTCTGGACTAGAAACTTCTCGTGGGTTTACGTTTTCTTCCTTCTCTCAGAATGTCCTTTTGAGCTTAGCATAGGACCTGGCTTCTCAGTGTTTGTTGGCTTACCAAGTGACAGACAGAGCACGATGGAGCGGGTGGGTGGTCTGCTTGTGGCATGACGTATGAGGAGAGCCCAACAGTGTATGTTGAGATGAACATAGCTCCACCCTTCTTCACTAAAAAGAAAAGAAAAAAATAGTGAAGTTCTAAATTGTTAAAAGTCACCTGAAGAGTTACTGCATCACTGATGTCACTACTCAGGGTTCCACATCATCGGTACCCTTTCCCCGACTCCTTTAGGGTTCTTATATCACGTTAAAGTAATTACTATACCAGCAAGGGTCCACTCTTTGTAGTCTCCATCATGCATCACAGCCATGATCTCATTACCCTTACAATAGCTGTGATGCTACGGCCATCAATATCTCTCTTCAAGAGATGAGGAAAGAGAGGCCCAGAGAAGTGACAAAATATGCCTGCTAATAAGTGGGACTGGAGAACCTAGCCTCAGTTATTTGGATCCCCTTCCTCTGGGCTGCTTCTGAGCAGATCATGATAAACGCCAAAGCACTGATAAGCTATAGAGCAGCTCCAGCTCCAGGCATTATTACTAATGTGCTATTCCTAGGAGACCCAAAGCCACTTGAGTCCACAACTTGGGGACTCTACAGTATATTTTTACTGTAGCCACTTGATAATCCTTGGGAGCGGGGAGTAGTCCTGTATTATTCCTAAGAGTCCTCGAAGAATGGATTGTGGGAGTTCCATGAATATTCATCATTACGTTAAACCATGAGCCATATTTTCCTTTGTTTCCCAAATCCAGTGCTCACTGCACTGCGTTCAGGCCTTGTAGTCTCTGGGTGTGTGTGTCGTAATCACAGGTTATAACATAGAAACATCTCTACTTGGATGTTTTCTTCCGATCACATGGGAATGCCCTCACGAGTACTCCGGCCACCCACCAGAGAAGTAAAAGCTGCCATTTCCTTGCTGGCAAATTGGCCAGCAGCTGTACAGAAAGTCACACCCTCCGGGGACTGTCAGTGACCTTGATTTCCTCATTTGCCTTTAGTTTCACAGTCGTGGTGAGTGGGGAGGGAAGGCCATTACTGGAGGTGGGGCCCTGCTGCTTGAATGGCTTTCTGGAGCAATGGCAGTAAAGTTACTCTGGAGTTTGATAGGACAGCAGACTACCTGGCTCTATTCTGGTCCCACAGAATCAAAATCTGCTTACTAACGGGAGCCCAGATAATCCCTTCGCATGTTAAGTTTGAGAAGCATTTAGCCAGGAGACTTAAATTCCCTCACTCTGCTCTTCATTGGTGTGTGACTGTGAACAAAACACCTAACTTCTTGGGGCTGCAGTCCGCGTTTTCTATGAAGTGGAGGGTGAGGTATCAGTGTGATAGGTTCTGTTGCAAAGCATCTTCCTTCCAGTCATTGCAGGAAACCATAAAAAGCCTCATCTTAAAGATTTCTAAGACCTCTTCTTTTTGGAACAGTGACTTGTTCAATGAATTGCTTGCTGAATGTCAGTATACAGTGTGTGTCAATGGCCCTTAGTCCCCTGAAATTTGTGGCCCTGAATTTAGAAAGACTTCTGTGTCTCACTGAAGCCCAATCCAGGATCTCCAAAGCCTGGGAAGGTAGAGTGTGTCCTGGAGTTTTACTTCCTTCTGTCACCTTTTCGGTATCTGTATCCCCTCCTCCAGATGAGCCCGACCCTACACCCTGTGTGCATCTTCACCTGCTCCTTGGCCTCTGGATTCTGTGGTCACTGCCGTGGCTGCAGGCTCCCATGGTCTGTTACACACATGCAGCTCTAGCTCAATTCCGCCTGCTCTCATGAGCACAGCTTTGCTCTCCATTCTCTTCTTCAACAAAGGTGGGGGGTGTGCTGCCAGTGACTAAGAGACTCTGGACCAGACTGGCTTGGCAGGTTTGGCTGATCAGATTGGTTTCAGGATGCGGTTGAGGTGAGAAGAACTGGGTAAAAAGACTTAAATTCTCACCCTCTGCTCTTTACCTAACACCCAGCAGCAGAGAGAGGGGTCCTCTGGGGGCAGCTGTGCTGGGTCCCTTCCCTCCGGGTCACAGCCCACAGTAATGGACCCAAGCTTAGTAACATTTCCCGTGGTCCTACAAACACTCACCAATCTCCAATTACATGCCAGTCTCATTGTCAAGCTGTGGGTGATAAACAAGACAAGGCTTCTCCCTTTCTGGACTGTACACTGTAAGCAGACAGATCAGCAATCGGGAAGATAAAAAACTGTCCCCTCAATATCAACAGTGACAGTGAAAGAGTAAGATGGGGCATAGGGAACAATGAAGGGGCTGACTGGTCAGCATTTATCTGGGCCAAGATTGCAACAAGAGGAGGAGAAAGTTTAGAAAAACTGCACCTGGATTGAAGAGAGAGAGATGCAGAGGGGTGAGAGCAAAGGGTTGTGTTGCAGAGGGCCAGGGTGGCTGGTGCCGCAGGAGCAGGAAGGACCAGATAAGGTCAGAGGGCTCAGCGGGCCCTGAATATGACACCATCTTATGCTATAGCAGTTTGGTATAATGGAAAAAGCAACTGGAAACCACTAACGGTTTCCCAGCAGGTGCATGGCAGGAACTTCTGTATGTTTGTAAAAGTAGAATAGATTGCACTGGGAAAACAATGGAAGAGAATCTGGAAAGCAGTTGGGGCCCAAATCAGTGGCCCAGGCAAGAGCTGATCGCATCCAGGCCTGAGTGCACATGGCTGAGACCTGGGCTCCGGCTGCTGGCCGCGCAGGAGAAACCAGCTGGAAATGAGTGTCCCAGCTCTGTGGGCCTCCATTCGGGGCTGTCGTTTATTTCAAGTCTCCCATCTTCTCCGGACTCACTGGCTTGTGAGGCTCCACATTTCATGCAGTGGTTGCCTTTCGATTGCCCCCAAGAATCTAGATGAGAAAACTGAGGCTCAGGATGATCAAGTCACTGGTTTAGAATGACTCAGGGATGGTCTCGAGTTTATATTGCAGGGCAGTACAAAGCCTGAGATAAAAGGGATCTGGTGCTGATAACTAAGTCTGGCTTTATTTATTCTATAAACGCTGCAAAAGCTGGGATCCCCTTTAAATTTTCCCTCCACCTCCAAGTCAAGTAGACCAGGGCAGCACTGGACAGCTCAATCCAGCAGGGAGCTTGTAAGAAGCATCTGCCTAGAGCAACATTTTATGCAGTCAACTATTTCTCCCTCTCTCTTTCTACCAAGGATTGAACTCGTGATCTGCACTTGTAAGGCAGGGGCTTATGCCACTGAGCTAAATCCCCAGCCCATCAATGATTTTTCTAATGCTACTCCTTGACTCTGACCCCTGTGGTTTTTGGTAATGTCATACAACCCTTTAGGACTCACTTTTCTCATCTGTAAGGTGGGAGTGTAGTATAGCTCTCCCTGTCCTGGAATCACTGTAAATGTGAATGTGGAGAATTCAGCATTCTGGTGATTTTGAATCAATAGCAGCTCCTTTCATCTTTCTTTCTTGCATTGACCTGTGGCCACTTACTTCCACGACCTTAGCACTGACTCTCGTGTAAGCGGAGACAGTTAAACAGCCACTATCATCATACTCGGGGTTTACTGTGCACTAGGCCATCGCCTGCGGTAAATATTTTACAGTTGCTAGTTAATCTTCACAGGAGCCTGCGAGCTGCCTGTTAGAACCATTAGCTTCCTGCCACAGGTACAAAGAGGGATGCTCAGAAGAATCCCATGATTTTCCAAAACTGATGGCTGTAAAGTGAATTCAAGAGTCAAATTCTGTTCCCCTGAAGAGAGTGCCGAGGCTGCAGACCACTGCACTCTCCTGCCTCTTGCAACAGGACTAGCGATGCGGCCCCATAAGCCTGGTGTCCTCTGCCATCATCCTGTGTGTTACACGTTAGTCAGCACCAGGCCGGAAGCGGGTGGTGGCAGATGTGTATTTCAATTAGGTCTTGAGTTTAACTTACAGAGAAAGAAGGAGAGACTGAGTCTCAGAAGTTGCTAAGTGAATGAAACTGAAACAGCTAGAAATGACTTGCCTTAGGGGAGACAAGACACCTTGCTTCCCTTCCTGGGTCACAGAAATGCTGCTTTCCCTCCCTGGCGGTGCTGAGCCAGCACAAAGTCATACCTCTGCCTTATTGTTTGTCAGATGAAAACTTAATGGCGCCTTGGAAATGGGAAGCAGGTGGAAAGGGAAGGATCGCGGGGGGCCTGCAGTGGGGCAGGGGCTGCCAGAGCTGAGGCTTCCCCTGGTGTCCGTTCTGATTCTAGCTGCATCACTCCTGGGGCTGGGCAAGTCCAGTCTTCCACTACATGATGTCCAGTACTGGGTTACAAACATGTACCAAGTCCCCCCATGAGTGCAAACACTATGCACACAAACATGTACTAATAAAAATACTGAGTCAGAAGAGCTGTCAAGATAGTTAAATTAGGTCAAGTTAGCACACAGTGATTGCTCAAGTCACTCTAGTGACTGGAGTCTGTCCATACAGAGAGTCAGAAGCAAGGCCCCAGGGATATGAATACACTCTACTAGTTATACTTACCTTATCCACATGGGCAGAACACATATTTTCTTCCTGTTAACCTCTAGTTTACTGCATGTCCCAAAACAATACATCTAGAAGTATACTCCTGAAAATTCCTGTTTCATAGATGGTTTATTATTTTCAGATAACTTTAAGTCTTTCAAAGATCTCTTCTATTACAATGAAATATCACCACACCTCCATCTAGATGGCTACAGTTAGAAAGACATCAGTGGCAAGCGTGTGGACCCCTGATACTCTCACACATTGGCACCGAAATTGTAAAATGGCATCATCACTCCGAAAACCGCAGGCTGGCTTCCTGTGACACTGGACCTATGACCTGGCCCATGACCCAGTACTTCTGCTGCCTGCCACTTACTAGAGAGAAGCAAAGATACATATAGAAGAGACTTTATAGAAATACTCATAGCAGACATGCTTATTCGAGCCCCAAACTAGAAACCACCCAGATATCCATCACAAAGAGAATGATAAGAAAATTGTGGTGCAAATACTACTTAAAAATAAAAAAGGAGCAAATTATTGCTAAGCATAAAATCATGACTGAGTCTCGAAAACTTTATGCTGAAGAAAGAAGTCTTTCAAAACCACATGTGGTGTGTGTGACTCCACTTACGCGGAGCTCTAGGATAGGCAAGCCTGCTACAAAAACAACAAGAAAACTTGTGGTTTCTGACCAGCCCATAAGAAGCCCGGAGGTGTCATTTCATTCTAACAACAAAGCCTGGCACAAGCTGGGAAGCAAGGATGACTCTTTACTGTGGAAGAATATGATCACCAGGCAAAGGGCACCCGGAGTTGGAAGCCCAGGCAGGCAGTACTGGGAGCCAAATGCCGGAGCAGGCCAAAATCTTCTGGGGGCTGCTGTTCTCCACATTCACCTGCCAGCATCTTCAGTTTGCAGGTAGTGGTTGTGCTGCAGACTGAGAGTTAAACAGTCCAAAGACCAGTCGGGGTGGGGGAGGGGGTGCGAACGACACATCTTTTGTTTTGACTCCAGCAGTTTGACCTTGTTTTCCACAGTGAACACTGGAGAAAATATTGATGCTTCCCATGCAGGGATAGAGGAGGTGTCTTTGAAGTATACCTAAGTATTCTGGTTACTTAAGAAGGTCTGTCTGCAGGAGAAACTAGTTAACCAGAGCCTAACCTGCTGGGGTCTTACCAGCACAATTTGGAGGCTGAGAAATATCCCATTCCAAACACCCCAGCCCCCTCTACCCTTCCTGTTTCACCTAAGGCAGAGGTAGAAGGGAAGGAGTTTAAGAAACAAGGGTGAAACACCCAATCCAGAGGGACCCAGCTCACTGGGAGACTAAGACCTCACTAACAGACTAGGACCTAGCCCTGGGTGTATCTCATGCTGCCCTCCCAATGCCCCTTACATACAGTGTTAAATCCGTAATCGCAGTGGATCCTCTCCCTTGAAATAGATGTCAAGAAAAAAATGACAAAGCATACTAAAAGGAAAAAGAAATCGCTTAAAGATCCCAAGCAAAAGTCTAAACCAAATTCATATGTGGCAAGGATGGTGGGATTAGCAGGCTTGGAATTTAAGCCAATAATGCTTAATGCACTGAGTTTCATGGCTGAAGTATACAGAGACGGAAATGTGATATAAACAGGAAGATGAGAATTCTCATGAAGACCCAGAGTGTAATGCTAGAGATCAAAAACATAGTCACAGAAGTTAGGAATACTTTAATGGGTTAATAGTAGACAGGATATGGCTGATTAAAGAATCTCTAAACTTTAGGCTATCTCTGTAGAAACCTCTGAAACTAAAATACAAATAATAAAAAAGAACTGTAGCAGAACAGGACAGAATATCCACAAAGTGCAAAACAACTACAAAAGAATAAAATTCACAGGATAGAAACATTAGACAAAAAGGGAAGAGAGTAGAGCAGGAGATTATTTTCAGTAATATGAGTGAGGATTTCCTTAAATAAATATCAGATAGCAAGCTACTTGCCCAGCATGCTTGGAAAACAAGAAACAGGATAAATACAAAAAAGGGGGGGAGGTCTTTAACTTAACATTATTGTATTCAAACTACAAAAAAGTCAAAGATAAAGAAAACATTCCTGAGGGAAGCTGGGTGTGACAGGTAAACCTTTACCTACAGAGGAGCAAGTGGATCCATGAGACTTCTCAGAAGCCACGCAAGCAGGAACAGCAGTGCAGTCCTGAGGGAAAAATCCCTCCAGTGTGGCAGCCTGTACCCTGTGACAGTATCCTTCTGACACAAAAGAAGAATAAAAACAGGCCTACGTAAAGGGTGGCGGGGCATCAAAGAAGGGATAAGTAAAGGCAAAAGAAAAACTCTTATTTTCTCATTCTTAACTGATTTAATAAGAGTTTGCTTAGAATAACAATATATTAGATCATGCATGCTCTTGTATGTTTACCTGAAATAAATGAGAGCCATGATGTAAGAGATGGGAGGAGGAGTTAGGTCTATTTTGGTAGCACTTACACAACTCATGCGTTGCATAGTGTTTGCAAGTGGACTTGACTTAGATATAAAAGTCTACTACCAACTCGACCACCATTAAAATTCTTTTAAGGAAATGCAATTGCTATCCAAAGACAGAAGAGAAAAAAGAATCATATAAAATATTTCATTAAAACCCAAATAGGTAGGGGCTGGGGATTTAGCTCAGTGGCATAAGCGCCTGCTTTGCAAGTGCGTGGTCATGAGTTCGATCCCTGGTCCAAAAAAAAAAAAAAAAAAATAGGTAGAGTAAGAATTAACTGTGAAGATAAAGGACAAATGGACCACAGTGGATGGTCAAGGGAAACTGAACAATATCATCAGTCACCTGGAATGTTAGCACTCTAAATATATGAATTAAAAGACAGAGATTGTCCAAAAGGATCAAAAACACAAGATCTGACTATATGCTGTCTATGAGAAACACACTTTATTTAGCTACTATGATGGTACTGATAACAAATATATGTAATTTATAATACATGTATTATTCAAAACTTTAAAAAGAAGCCTACCTTCTATATAAAGGCACGAAGGATGGAGAAAGGTGTACCATGTTAACACTAACCAAAAGAAAGTTGGCGTAGGTGTGGCCCTTACTTCAAGGTCACAGAGATTGGATTTCAGAGCAAGGAAGTTTATCAGGAAAAAAGAAGGGTATTGTGCAATGACACTAGTGGACCAATTCTCCAAGAAAATGTAACAATTTAGGCAAAGAGCATGGGCCTAAAAACGGTGCATCATCTGACTTTAGGCCCAAAGTGATAGAATTAGAAGGAGAAACATATGGACCCCCTGTGATGGCTGAAGCCTCCCCAGCCTCCGGTCAGAACCAGACCCAGCAGGCAGGAAACTAGGAAGGAGGCAACACTGCCAGTTAGTCAATGGGGCAAAGCCGAGGTCGACAACAAAATACACAGCTGCCTCCAGCTCACCCGGACTACTTATCAAGACAATAGAAACACATCTTAACATGTTTTCAATAATAAACATTACGCACAATATCTATCCTCAGAAAACAGTGGAATCAAAATAGGAATCAGTAACAGAATAATAGTAGACAATCCTAAAATGCACAAAGATTATGCAAGATGCCTCTAAATACCACACGAGTCAAAAAGGAAATTACAGGGAATTTAAAATATTTAGAATGAAAGTACAACTAATCCAAATTTGCAGACAAAGCAAAAGCAGTGCTTGAAAGGTACTTCATATCACTGGGCACGTGTGTTTTAGAAAGGAAGAAATGTCTAACAGTAACAACCTAAGTCTCCACCTCAGGAAACTAGACAAAGAAGAGCAAATTAAATCCACAGTAAGCAGAAGGGGACACAAGGAATAAAATTTAAAGCAGAACTGAGTAAAATTTAAAACAAGAAATCAATAGAAAAAAAATCAGTGAACCCGCAAGCTTGTGAATGGTGTAGACACTTCTGTGGGCCCACACAGCACTTGGCCCTTTCTGCTCCTCTGCTTTCTAACTGCAGGAGGGCCCAGTATTCATCCCCTCTTGCACTTTGTCCCTTCCACCTTATGGGGACATAGTGTCTTTGCTCTGTGTCATGTGAAACAAGAAGGCAGTATCTTGGAAACAGTGCACAACTCACCACTCATCAAACACCAATGCTGCTGTTTTCATCTGGGACTCCCTAGGCTCCAAAACCATTAGAAATACATTCTGTTCTTTATAAGTCACCTAGTCTGCGGCATTTTGTTAGAGTGACATCAACAGACTTAGACAACTGATAACATCAAATGCTAGGTTAGATGTGGAACAAGAGAGAATTTCATTCATTGCTTGTGATGCAAAATGGTACAACTACTCTGGAAGATAACTTTGACAGTTTCTTAAAAGCATAACCTATTTTCACCATTTGATCCAGGAATCATGAGCCTTGATATTTAACCAAAGAAGCTGAAAGGTTATAATTACATAAAATCTGCATACAGTTCATGTTTATAGGAATTTTATCCATAATTGCCAAAAATTAGAAGAAAACCAGATATTCTTCAGTAGAAGAATACATAATCTGTACATCCAGATAGAAGAAGTATATCGAGCACTAAAAATAAATGTGTTAATAAGTCACAAAAAGACACAGAAGGAAACCTCAAGGCATAGTATTAAGTGAAAGAAGTTCTAGAAAAGCTATGTGCTACAGGATTCCAACTATGCTATGTTCAGGGGTTCAGAAAGCAGAGAGGAACTGACCCCAGCTTACCTCCTCAAGCTTGTGACCCCCGTTGTGTAAGGGAGCTGGAAAGGTCCAGATTTGCACTCGAAAATGAGATTCTAAGGTTTGAGAAGCGAAACCACTTTGCATGAAACTCCAAAGGCGGATCCATGTTGTTACGCATTTGTCCAAACGCACAAAATGTCCATCAGTGAGAGTGAATTCTAACGTGAGCTATGTAGTCTTTGTGTGACAATGATGTATCAATATAGGTCCACCGGTTATGACAAACACAGCAGTCTGGAGGAAGATTTTGAAAACAGTATAGTTACACATGTGTGGGGGCAGAGGGCAGTCAGGAATTTCTGTATCTCCCTCTCACTTTTTCTGCGAATCTAAAAGTACTCTAAAATGGAGTGCTTAAAAGATGAAATTGGTGTTGCCTGTGAAAGGATAAGAATCTAAATGGGAATGGTATTGAGGGAGATTTCCAGGATCACAGTAATCTTGCACATCTTAATAAGGACTTTGGATATGCAATATATGAATCTGTCAAAACTGAGAGTGTTCATGTAAGATCGGTACCTCTGTCGGTGGATAGCCTTTACCTCCACACTGGGAGAAAAGTGGAAGTACGTGCTGAACTGTAGTTAGTGATATTTTCACTTGGGTATTTAGAAAGAGAAGCAAATATCTGCTATTTAATTTAAATTACATAGAAAGCAAGATGAGTTGATGGATGGCAACAGAGGTGGATAAAAGAATACGTGTGGGATAAATCAGAGTGGCGGCATGTTGAGTGGTGAGTCTGTGGGTGTTCATTTAAAAGTGCATTGGGTCTTCTCAACTTTTCACGTTTGAGGAAAAATAGTTTCTAGCTTTTCAAACAGAGATAGTTATTATGGTCACACTGGAACTGGAAAGCAGGTCTCGCTGTAGGAATGTATTTTCAGTTTTGGTTGGAAAGTTTTACGTTTTTAAGCCGTGATTTGCAAGCCACGTAGAAATGGAAGGCAATGGACGTCAGCGAGGAAATTAAATTGACAGCTCATAGTAGCTCCTTCACTCTACTGCTGCTAGGTCAGTTTCTGCCACTGATTTTTTTCCTCCTTCTGTATGAGGAAGTGACACTGATATGGGTGGGACTGTGAAGACTGATAACCATGGTTCACTTAGGGCCTCAGTGAGCTCTCACCCCCTGACCAATTGTCCTTTGCTCTCAAAATCAAAACTTTCATGAAAGACACCTTTTATATGCAAATGAAGATGATGAACAGGTCCTTCATGCACAAGAAGGGGGTGGTTGGGGGCCCAGTGCTTACTATGAGCCCCAATCAGGTGGTCACAGGCAGTCCTCTTCCCTCTCCTTTCCCAGGGAGGAGGGAGTTTAACTCACTTGCCTTCGATCACATACCTAGAGAGTAGACAGGTGGGATTTGAACCCAGCTTGTCTGGGTCCCAAATGTTTAACCTGCAACCACTTGGAATCTGCTGCTTAGGCAGATGCCTCCTGTGGGGTTTAGAATCCAGAATGAGAAACTATATTATAGAAAGTAACTGGGTATAATATGAAGTATACTCCTGTGGTGGGGATCTGAAATACACTCCAGGGGCCATGCACTGTCACCTGTTGTGTTACTGGGAGGAGGTGGAATTGTTTAGAGGAAGGTGGGTCACAGAGGCTGTGTCCTTGAAGGAGGTAGTGGGATCCTGGCCCCTTCCTCTTTTTGATTTCTGGCCAACTGAGGTGAGCAGCTTTGTCCCACCATGCATCTGTCCAAGGTCACACAGTATGGCTGCAGGCAGAAAGCCAAGATGAGAACCCCCTCCCCCCCACCCCCCTTGTTCAGCATCCCTCACACCTCTCCTGCTTTGTATATCACCTTGATTCCTGGCCTCTGGGTCCTAACTCATTGAAATATGGAATCTTTTAAGTCTTGTCTAGGTGACTGACACATGTTGTGTATCTAGTGAGACAATGTACAATTCCACTTTTGTTATCAAGGAAGGGAACCTTCCAGGAGAATCATACTAATGGGCCTTGGGACTCAGAGAGTTTTATGGGCAACAGGAAACAATCTACCCTCACAACGAGCCACTCTTGCTGGGAAGTCCCTTTTCTCTCACCATTCTGCAGAGAAGGGAAATGCATTAAAAAATTTGGCCCAGGGCCACTGGGATCCAGGCCATCAGTCTCTGTGGCAGAGCAGAGAATGGGACCGTGACTCCTGCGTAACCATCCATGGGCGTCTGCTCCCGCTCTCATGCTGGGAAATGTGTTTTCAATACTGCAAAGAGCTCTTGTCAAAGAGCACAAATGGACATTCTGTACAATAGTCTTTAGACTCTCAGCAGCAATCCTCAGGTCCAAGGTCAGAAGGAAATCAGGGTAGGCCCGAGAGAAAGCCCAGTCCTCTTGACATTATGCCTTGCTCAGCCTGGGAGCATTAGTATTTTTGGCCTGTGTCGTAGTCTCTTGCAAAATTATTGCTTTCTTCCCAGGGCCAGTCCTTTGCTTAAGAATGGAGAGACAGCCTGGGGGGGCAGGGGGCAGAAACTTAGCCTGCTAGTGCACAGCCTTGACACCCAGTCTAGCAGCTATTAGCTGTGTGACTTGGGGCAGCTGTTTCTATCTTTGGGCATCTGTTTATTCTCTAGAAAATTACAGAATTGGACCAGATGATGTATTCTTTAAAATGCCAAGACATGAAAAGACTTCCACAAAGAACTTGCAGATATTGTTCTAGTCTAACACTCTGAGACCAGGGCATGGGCTCTGATCCCTGTGGCCCCAGGGAATCAAATGTAAATGTGGTTTGATGGATGCTGAGTGAGTGAAGCAAAATGGCCCAGCCCCCTTACTTAGGCCTAGCAATGTTACTATAAATCCTGGAAGTCACTTGCATGTATTTCAAGTGTGACCCATTTCATGTTGGAAACTCTCATTGTTAATCACCCTAGAGACCTGCCAGAGTGTCATCACTGGCTTAAAAACATTCTTACAGCATAGAAGGCAAGACTTTCTGTCTTACCCTAGGGTACGCATGACCGATGTGAAAAGTTAGAGAATTACAGGGGACATTATATTTACCTCTCTAATGGGGCCAGGTGCTCCCCAGGTTAAGTTTTAGAGTAGAAACCACCACTTGATGAAAGGTGGGTGCCCATCAGCACTAGAATAGAAGCTGGTGTTGATGCCCTTGAGTTTGCTCCTCAGGCCATGATTCTGTTTATCAATCTGCTCTTTTTTCGTGGATATTCATCTTAGAGAATATGGCTTTGAATGACTTTGAACTCACTTCTAAAACATATTAATCATGTGGATTTAGATGAATCTAACATTAGTATTACTAATAACAGCATTAATGAAACTTATGTCAAAAATAGCAATACAGTTGACATTTACTGAGGAACTCTGTATGTCAAGTTGCTTTGTTAACTCTTTTTTAGCCTTACAGTACCTTACCTAATTCATTTGAAGGAAGACCAATTATTAATATCCACCAGATGAGTAAACTGAGGCACACAGAACATAAGTTTTCCTTTTGAGTAGAGTGCATACGTAACTCAAACCAGGTCCCCTAATGAGAATGGACAGATCTGGAGACTCATCCTTAAACCTGATACAAAGTCAAGGCTCTTAGTTAAATTATGTCCTTAATTTATTAGACTATAAAGTTGAGATTGTATTATTTGATTATAATTCCAAGATGGTCAAATGGCATGTTTCAAACTGCATGTCTCTTGCATCAGTCAGACCCTTAGGGTTCATCTGGGTGTCCTTCAAAGTGTTCATTCACTAACAGTGCTCATTAACTCTTTAATGTGAATTAGTGGAAACACTGATTCAAACAACCTGCTTTATGCAGAACTGAAGTGCTATACAAAGGTTGGTAATTTATTTCCCAGTGTTTTATGTTTGTATCCACCTATGTTTAGCATACTTTGAACTAACAATGTGGACATGGAAAGAAAACTGCTTGTTAGTCCAGGGAATTCAGTGTCCAAATGTTTGTGATAAGTATTTGTGACTCTTGCCACTTTCACTGGGATCGTGTTTGATCTACTTTTGGATGAAATTTGGAAATGAAAATGATTGCCTGTGTTGGCACTTTCTCCATTCCTGCTGAAATTACATTCTGTGCTCCACAACCATTTATTAATCCTACTTGTGGTGGAAGAAGAAATCAAAAATGCTTAATCCTCATAGCAACCTGCAGAGTTCATGTGTTAGCTTTGTTACACCCATAACAACGTGAAGACCCACATCTATTCACTGAAATTATTCATGCATTCATTCACTCACTCATCATTTAGCAAATCTCAGGAAAAGTGCTAAGCTGCAGCATACAGTATCACTTGTGACTTAGTCTCTTCCCCAAATGAATTTCATGAAAGACACTTAACAGGTGTTCATTAGTGATCCACACACTTACCACTGGGCTTTGCCCCAAGAACGCCTTCACATTTGCTTTCTAATAAGCAAGGTGAAACAACAAAACAAAAATGAACAGGCACTATCAGGTAGGGCACCATACACATGAAATGAAGCAGAATGAGGAATAAAGAGTGACACTTTATGAAGGAGGGAAGAAGATAAGTGAGAGCCAGCTACACACATATGTGTCCAGGGACACCGACAGAGGCGTGTGGCTGGAGTGAGATGGCAGAGTGAAGGCAGAAGGGTCCCCAGGGTGGCTGGGGACATAGCCATCCCTGTGGCAGATCCTAAGAGGCTGTGGGAGGGATTTTACTTTGCAGTTGGGTAATGATGAGAAGCACTTTAGTCTGGCGGGAGAGAAGAGGATTTGTGCAGAAAATGACCTTACCTGACTTAGGTTTAAAAAGTGAATCTGGGTTTTTTCCTCTGGGAGGAAAAGTGCAGGGGTGAGGCTACTCTATGTATTTTAGTTCAAATTTAATCCTTGAAGACGTCACGGAGATCTCAGGGAGAGGACAGCAGGTCACATGTGATGTAGCCACAGAGGCAGCAAGAAAGGATCAGAGTCTGCAAGTGTATCAAAAACAGAGCACACCCATGTCTGTCACCATGCACTAAACTAAAGTCAAGATGGATCAGAGCTCTAACTACTAAAGCAGAAACACTAAGTATCCTGGAAGACAAGGTGGGTAGAAATCTTGACTACATAGTGGTGGGCAAAGAGTTCATGAACAAAACGCAAACTGCACAGAAAGTACTTCAAAGAATCAACAACTGAGATCTTATCTTATTAAAAAGCTTTTGCACATAAAAAGATATCACCAACAGAGTGAAAAGAAACCCTGCAGAATGGGAAAAAATTGAGCCAACTGTCTCTCAGACAAAGGACTTAGATCTAGAACATACAAAGAATTGAAAAAAAATCAGACCCTCTAAATTGAAAAACCCAATCCAAATATGGGTATCTGAGATGAACACACACTTCTCAGATGAAGAAATACAAATGGCAAATAAATACATGAAGAAATGTTCAATATCTCAAGTCATTCGAGAAACTCAAATTAATACAACACTGAGATTCCATCTCCCCCTGGAAAGAATGGCTATCATCAAGAAATCAACTAATAACAAATGCTGGAGGGGACTGTAGGGAAAAAAGAACCCTTCTCCAGTGTTGGTGGGAGAGTAGATTAGTACAACCACTGGAAATCAGTGTGGAGATTCCTCAAAAAGCTGGATTTGGAAGCCCTATTGAACCCAACTATTTCTCTTCTGGGTATTTTCCCAGAAGAAATGACAATATCATGCCACAGTGATATAAGTGCACCCATGTTTATAGCAGCACAGTTTGTCATGGATAAAAAAAGATGTGGTACTTTCATACAATGGAGTACTACTCAGCTATAAAAGAGGATAAACTTGAGGCTTTTGTAGGTAAATGGAGGCACCTTGAGACCATACTCCTAAGTGAAATAAATCAGACTTGCATGTGTAAATATCTTGTTGTCTCCCTAGTGTAAAAAACTGAGAGTAAATAAGATCCAAAATGTACAATAGATAGCATGGAAGTGAAAGAAACTGCTCAACAGGAAAGAATGGGGATAGGGGAAAGGAGAAAAGAAAGCAGAGTAAAGATAGATAGATAGATAGATAGATAGATAGATAGATAGATAGATAGATAGATGATAGATAGACACAAGATAGATAACTATACTACTAATCTCTGTTAGTACATAGAAAGAATAGTTTGTGCTTTCATTGTTTGATCATTTTTTATGCCTATATATTGTAACAACTACTTTGAAGACAACAATACTCAATATATTAACTAGTGTTAATCTATTACTTTGTTTTGAAATTCTGTAGCATTGTTTTTATTCTTTTTATGTTTTTAAAAACAAAAAAAAAAAACAGCAGCTGGGATCTGCTGACAGAGGTGAGAGTCGTCCTGAGGACTGACCCATGGGAAGGGGCACCATTTACTGAGCTGGGAGAGTGATGGGAATTCTCCCCCTCACAACTTAATGCCTAGTTAGGGAGTCAGCATTTTTACAGCGCTTGTATTTCTGTTGCTATAAAAGGAACACATAGCCTTCTGGTAAAAAAGAATTAAAGTAGCACTAAAATACATGCAGTAGAAGGAAGTCAGTTCCTTGATTTTCTTTCTGAAAGGCAAACCTTCTTCTAATCTCTTGTGTATTTTCGCAGACAGTCTAAGAATACACATGTGTGTATGTCTGGATATATCATGCTCGCTTTTCGCTTTAATAGGATGGTCCAGACTATGCTGTACTGCAGCTCACATTTTCCACTAAATAATACATCTCAGAGATTAATCCATACCGCTGCGTATATTAATTCACACTATTACATACTTCATTTTTCAAAGAACACAACAGCCTATCCCACCATATTGCCATTTTGAAACATACTTAATTAATTCCCTGCAGAAGAGCACTAACATCATTTCTAGTATCTTTAAGTAACTAATGATGTGGTGAGGAATACCATCTTTGAACATATGTATTATACACCTGTGGAAGCAGATCTGTAGAATGCACTCCTAGAAATAGAATTTGTTTCTCGAGGACTGGTATGTATGTAAATGTTGATATGGAGGGCCACTGTACCCAGCGAAAGGGTGGTGCCAGTTTATTGTCTAGCCACAGTGCAATGGGACCTGTCAAGGCGAGGTGGTTTACAATGTGGGTAATGTTGGTGACCACCTCCAGCTAGGTGATGCCTTACCTTAGCCTACATACCTTCATCAATACTATTGCTATTTATTGAGCCTCCAAAATGATCCCTGGAAGTTGATACATTGCATTCTGATTTTATACATGAGGATGTGGCCATGTGGACAGATCAGTACTTTGTCTGTCTAGTGAATGATGGAGTTGAGATTTGAACCCAAGACTTCTAGATACCAGAGTTGACTCTCAGAGTGGTCACTTTTTCACACTCACGCTTAGACTTCTCTAGGAGAGCAGTATGGACGGGGCTTTGGCAAGAAGGGTACTGATGGACAACGAAATGATCCTCAGGGTCTTTTTCTACCCCAATGAGTGGCCAAACAGTGGGCTCAGTCCCTAAACTCACCCAAAGCTGAGCAATTACACCTTGGTGCATTAGCTCCTGTGAGTTTCACAGAAGTCCAGTAAGTTTATTACCTTCTTGTTCAGATGGAGACAATCATCAAATCTCAGAGAGGTAGAATTTCTCTGTTAAGGTCACACAGAAAGTAGGAGTTAGAGCTCATTGTCCAAGGTTCATACTGTACATGCCCGGGCATCTCCCCAGCTACCCCCAGCGCCCCCACACAGTGGGGCTTGGTGCTCCTTCCCCAGTTAGTCAGCAGCTGTGCTTGTCTGTTCAGCCATGCAGTGTATGTCACGGAGGACTACATTTCTCTGTGCCTCTGTGGGGGTCCCCTGGCAGGAAGAGGGCTCGTTCATTCCTAAGTCCCAGCCATCAGCACAGGCCTAAGCCTTGCGCTGGAGGAGAAGGAGCAGCCGCCTCCAACACCGCCTGTTACCCGTGTCTCCTCCCCATTCCCACCTCCAGGAGAAGGTTTTGCCATTCTTTGCTGTGGAGGAAACTGAGACTAAGGGCACACAGCGGGTGGAGGAGCCCGGGATGGGAGCTGTGGTGCCGCCTTCCTGGCCTGTGCTCTTGCAGCTGTGACCCCTGCCCCACGCTGGGGAAACAGAATGGAGTCTGAAATCCAGCTGTTATGGTAAACCACAGCCATGCTTATCTGTTTACACAGTATCTATTGTTATCTTTTTATTTAAAGAGTTCTATGGCAATGAAATTCACATACCATGCGATTCATTTGTTTAAAGTCTACTTCAGTCTTTTAAAGAATGATAATCTATTCCTACCAGACTGGAGGAAGGCGGGGGCTGCCTCCTACCTGGTGCCTCAAAAGAGAGTGTCAGTATGGCAGGTGCTGCGCAGGTGTAGGGGGAGGAGGAGGCAGGTGGGTCCCTCTCAGGTAGCACCTGTCGGAACATCTATTCCACATGGAGTCTGGGATGTCCCCAGAGGCCCATGTGCTAAAGGTGTGGTCCCCAGTGTAGCGCTTTTAGGACTGGGCAGAGCCTTTTGGGGACAAGGCCTGGAGGGAGCTCACAGGTCACTGGGGTGTGCCCTTGAAGGAGAACGAGAGCCTCCACTTCCTTTTCCATCCCTGCTCCACCATACCCTCCCCACCATGATCAGATGCCTTGCCCTGGGCCCAAACGTGACAGGATCAACTGACCATGAACTCAAATCTCCTGAACAGTGAGCCAAAATAACCCTTTCCCCTGTGTGAGCTGATTATCTCTGGGGTCAGTTACAGCAGTAGCAGGCTGACAACCCAATGTTCCCCTAAGATTGAAAATACTGCAAGAGCAAATCAGTTCCCACAAGTTCATGGACAGCTGATTCCAAGGTACCTGGGCCTCCCCTGTTTAAAGGAAAATGCATCCAAGCAACTGACTTACCAGGGTACCTGCCTCTTTAATGCGCTGTTGGGGACAGGTACAGGGTGGCATGAATGCCAGTGGCCACAGTAAAGATGAAATAAAACAGTAGTAAAACATGCTGTGGGGCTCAGAGGAAGTTTTCAAAGCTCTTTTCACCTTTCTCCCTTTTACTGCTCTGTGGGGCAGGATTCTTCTCCCTTTTGTGGGTGAGGAACCTGAATAAACACTCTCTTTCAAGATTTATTATGCTCTGAGGCTCGGCATACATATAAGGCCCTGGGTTCTGTACCCAGTACTTCAAAAACAAAGCAAAACAAAACAAAAACCTTTGTAAACTCTGAGTTTGTGTCCTTAAACAGCTGAGTAAACACCAGGGCTCTTGGCTCTTTTTGGGATTCCTCAACCCAAGGCCACTCTGCATCACAGAGAAGGGTGAGGGCTGCTGTAACGCATTTGTCCTCACAGTTAGTCAGGGACAGGACGTGCCCACTCCTGGGAGGAAGGGCATGGAGACATGGCAGGGGGAAGCCAGGCAGAGGGGAGCGAAGTGTGCCGGCAGCTGCGGGGAGCGGTCCTGCACTCACACACGGGCAGCAGGAGGCATGGTGGCTAGAGGTGTCCTATGTGGACTGCATGCCAAGGTGCCCTGCCTGGTTCCCATTCTGGTCCTCACTTATTATCAGTAAAACCTCAGACAAGTCACTCAACCCCTCTAACCCGCCAGTGCATCAGTTTCATAGGGTTGAGAACTAAGTAAACTAATATTGACAGATCCTGAGGATACTGCCCTGGTATTTCTTGCACTCTCACCGTGCCATTAGGCGCTGGCCAAGGTAGGCGTGTGCAGAAACCTAGGCTGCAGCTGGATCTGGAAGCGTTGAATGTCAGGGAGTGAGGCACCATTCTGGTGTGAACCTGAAGGAATCCGAATTTGGGGGAAGTTTCTTTATGCTGGAATGGAGTAAAGCAGTAGGAAAATTGGAGTCAAAAAACCAGGGAAGGGGTAGTTGCCAGGTTCTTTGTGGTTACTTCATTGTCTGGGAGGAGAGACTGGGCTCTGGGTTTTGCTTAAACCAGCAAGTGCTTGTTGACTGCCTGCTCAGATGTGGGGCTCTGTGATCACTGCACAGGTTCTGGGTCAGGGAGCACCCCTGCTTGTTCCTTCATGGGAAATCGGGGTCGTTTTCTCTTACCTGCCTGGGAGAGACTCTCTTTCTTCAAGAAGCCTATACTCAGCACACAGCTACAGCACAGGACCAGGCCGAGGGCTGGAAACTTCCAGGTGACTCACCACACAGTGGGAGAGGATCTAGTTAAGGATGTCAGAGGATGCACCTGCAGTCCTCTCTGCTGAGACACCTAACCCTGAGCTACGTGTGTTTCTGGTAATGCTGGGCTCACTGGAACCCAGGGGTCCCTCACTCCTCTGTGAAATGCTTGTACCAGCTGCTGGGAATTGGACTCCAGAGGCTCAGAGCTGACCGCTACCCGGTCCCTTTCTCCCTCTACATCATACAGTGCCCAAGCCTTTAATACACTGTGCGTGGTTGCTCTCTGACTTTGCCCCTCTGTCCTGAGCCGGGCTTTGACTCAATGTGGCGCCCAATAACTTCAAGGGATCAAGCGCTTTTGAGAAATTTTTCTGCTAAGAAGATGAGCCGGGGGGAATTGAAAGCAAGGCTGCTGGCTTTGATGTCTTAAGTATGAAATTTCCATGGTTTCCCAGCTGCTGAGCCCTGGTTCTTGTGTGTCTAGGGTGAGAGGTAAGGAAATGATCACGTTGCAGGCCCTTTAGCTGCAGGGTAGGGCTGGAGGAGCAGCCCAAGGACCAGGAGAGGAGAGTCCACAGTGCTGACCAGGGACCAAACTCTTCCTGCTCTTTCTGTAACTCATTGATTTAGTTAGGTGTTTTTTTTTTTTTTTAAGATCATTATCAGAAATTCAAAAAATATGGAAAATCAGGAAGAAGAAGGCAACGTAATAATCTTATTCTGCAAGGAAAAGCATTTTGCTGTATTTCCTTCTGTTTTTCTGTAATTTTTTAAAACATCAGTATGTTTTTAGTTTTTACTTTTATTAGTACATGCTCGTGGTACATTACGCTTGCATTCATTTTGGGGAGTTCGTACGTTTGGATATAATGCGTCCTAGCTCTTTTTTTGTTCCCTTTCCCCTGCTTCATTCATGGTGCCTTTTCTGTTAACAAATGACTTACCTCCCTGTCCCCTATTATGTGTTTTATTTTGTTCTCTGGCTTATCTATATTTTGAGTTTGTCATATAAGAGATACAACATGGTGCGCAAGCTTGTTTGGGATTTTCTTCCCTTAACATTATGGTCTCAGGGTGCATTTTTCTGCAAATGACTCAAATTTATTCTTCTTTACAGCAGGACAATATTCTATCATGTACCAATACCACATTTTCTCTATCCATTTTTCTGTGGATGGACATATAGGCTGCTTCCAATACTTAGCTGTTGAGTTGCTATAAACATGGTTATGCATACATCACTGTACTGAGATGTCTTTAAATTTGAGGGGAAAATATCTACAAGAATAACAGCTCAGTCAAATGGAATTTCTATTTTTAGTTTTTTGAGGAATCTCCTTACTAATTTCCATTTGTACTAGTGTATGTTCCAAAAAAGTTGGGTTTTTTATTTTAGGGGAGTCTGTTGGAGATAGAGCTAGCAAAACTAGGCTGTCTCTTCACTGTGTTTTTTCCTTTGCTGTGCAGAAGGTTTTCAATTGATTATCTCATTTATTGGTTTTTGATGTTATTTCTTGTGCCACTGGGGTTCTGTTCAGACAGTCCTTGCCCAAACCTATGATTTTAAGAGTTTTACCTATTTTATGTTCCAACAGATTGTTTCTTATTTTAATATTTAGATATTTGATTCATTTTGATTTTACTTTAGCCCACGGTGAGAAATATGCATTGAGTGTTAATCATCTACATGTAGATATCCAATTTTCTCAGCATTTGCTAAAGAGGCAAACTTTCCTCCAGCGTGTATGATTTTGAGTCCTTTGTCAAATATCCGATGGTTGAATATATCTGGGATTTTTTTCTGAATCCTCTATTCTGTTCCACTGATCCTCAAGTCTATTGTTGTTTTGTTTGTTTGTTTTGGCCAGTATCATGCTGTTTTTATCACTGTAGCTTTGTAGTATAACTTGAATTCAGGGATGGTGATGTCTCCTGCTTTGCTCTTGTCTACTTTGCTCAAGGTCTTTGTCTTTTTTCCTTTCCTACATATCTACTTATCTAAGTTATTTTAATGGTTTTCTGGGCTTTGGTGTATTTGGTTGATTTGTTCCATTTTTATCTTATCCAAATAACATGATAAAATATACTTCTTAAGTTACTTCAAAATCTCTGCAACTTACATGTTGGACTAGGAATCCCCTAAAGTTAGTTATAAGAATAGAACCATGTTTGTGGTATATATTGTTCATAGTTTTTATATTAAATATAAATAATACTACTGTGAACATCTTTGACTTTTCATTTATTCATTCATTCAACAGCTTGTTCTTTTGAACACCTGAATCATATAAAACCTTCTTCCAGGTGCTCAAAGACATAGACACAGACAGATCTGACTCCTATTGTTGCACTTTACCTGATGACAAGAAAAACAGAAGCATACAATTAGACTGTCATCAGTAGTGTTAAATGCCAGGAAGGAAAGGGTCTGATGCTATGGGAAGATAAGTAATCTGGATTCAGAAGCCAGAGAAATGCCAGTTGCCTGGGTGGATGAGGAATGGATGAATGAGGGTTGGATGGAAGGGTGATGGATGGATAGACATGGGTGAATCACACATTCTCTTATATGTATCTAAGTATCTAAATACACTTCTCTCATTGAAGTCTCACATCTGCCTCTATAGGTCAGCAGTATCCCTGCTATTGTCCTTCAGACTGAAACTTCAAAGGTTGGAATGTCTTGCTGACCATCACACACCTTCTAAGTAACCATGAGACCCAAATCTTAGTCTGTTGCCTCCCATAGCTGCTTGTACTTTGGGAACCTCTGGATTGTGGGACAAAGGCTATTCTTCAGGGATCCATTCAGGCAGACAGAGAGTGGTTTGTTGAACACAGCTGAGCTTCTATTCCAGTATGCTGGTAGCAGCTTGGAAGTAAACGGACCCTGGAAGCCAGTGGGAACTGACAGGGGAGCCCGTTCAGAACCACACTGTGGCCCCAGGCTTCTGTCTGGGAACTCTTCTGACCCTGTCCCAGCACGAAGCATTTTTGTGTTCTGTTGATTACAAATCACATTGGACAGCACATAGTTGACTGTTATAGTGGAAATGAAAAAAAAAAAAATAGAAAAGAGAGTAGATGCTTGCCAGAGTAGGGCTGTGCAACAGTTATTCCCAAGGTATTCATCTCGGTACATCTAAACACCTATAATTAAAGTAGCTCTGGAGCGGTGCCTCTTAAGGTAGAAAATCAATTCAGCAGCTCTTGGATCATGCTCTTTGTGTATACATTGTGGAGCAGTGAAGATGTTCAAAGCAGACCAGACGCTTTTGCTCACCAAAGCAATTACCCACCAATTAGGGGAAAGGCTGATGGTCTGATCTAGGGGCCATCTGGCTCAGGGCAGCAGAAGGAGAGAGATAAGTGACGAATATGGTGACCTCCAGTTCTATGTCTTTGCCTCCATCTCATTTCCTTGCTGGTATTTTATTTTTGTTCCCTGGAAGCAGTGATCACTGGGTAACTTTGTGTTAAACAGCTAATTAATGGGAACTCAAGTCAGCTATCTTATTTATGAGACCGTGGAGCAGGCAGAGACACTTCGCTCATCTGGAAAAATAAGTTGGGATCAAGCTGCATCTTCTATATAAATATGTGAGGCCCCGCTGTCAGACGCCACTGCCAGCCAGCGCTGTCTGGCTTCACATGAATCACTGAAATGACCCAGACCTTCAGTCTGAGTTGATTATAGCTAATGTGTGCCATATAATCTCATATGTTCAGAATGTCTTGTGAACCTAGCACGCTATCAAGATATAGTTTTAATTAACATTTGCTTTTTAGATAATATTCGCAATTTATTTTGGCAAGAGTTCACTAAATGTAAAATCTACATAATTAAGATACTAAACCTGCAATATTTTTTCTTTGTGGTATTTTTATGCTAAATGACACAGATTCAGCAACATTTATTGCACAGTACATAGCTGCAATGGGCAATCACAATTTCATAATTTCTTTCATTTTTCAAAACTGTTTCTCTAACCAAAGGACACAGAGTCATACGGTTGATTTTGCTCACTTTTAAGATTCAAGGATATGGGCTCTTTTCTCTAGTTCAGTTTCACATTAGCCAGAAGGATGGCACGCTCACGGTTCTGCATAGGAATCTGCTGTACATGATTGCTTATTTTAGAAATCCTTATTTCAGGAGCTTATTTCACTGTTTTCCCACTAATGCCGACGCACAGAATAGGCACACTGAGGAGAGGCCTTCAAGATCACTTGAACTCAAGATGAAGTGTTTCTGACCACCTACCTACAGCTGCACAACACATCTGAGGCGGCACTGAGACCCTTGGGTGGCCGTGTTTGTGGCACTAGGAGGCCCCTCCGCCCACATTCCAGTTGTCTTGGAGACCTGGAAATGCCTCAGATCACAGGGAAGAGGTGTGCTTGGGGCGGGACCAGACTGGATTCCTAAAACATCCCCCCAGATGGGGAGCAGTGCCGCAGCCACGCCCACTGCTGTTTTCCTCCGGAGCGTTCCTGAGAGGCTAAGGACTCAGCATCCGGAACCGGAACCGACCCACTCGCTCCTGGATGTGCAGTAGCTGCTGCCCACCGCCGCCCAGAAACTGTTCCGGTGAAGCCCAGCAGCCCAGCCCAGAGGTGCAGACCGCCCTGCAGGCGCCTGGGCTGTGGGCCCGTTTTCTAGGTCTGCCTGACACCCTTGCCGGTCTTCTGGGTCTGAGCTGCCACACTTTCCGGAGGGACCCTCAATGTCCCATAAACTCTGTGCCCCTAGGAATGGACTGCGGGAGGCGGGCCTGAGTCTCCTGGTCCCCAGCTCAGGCCTGCAGTGAGCTGCTAATGAGACCCAGGGATTGCTGGAGGGCAGTGCTCTCAGCCTGGTGCTCTGCAGTCCAAAGCAGTAAGTCTGCTGAGGGGAGGGCACAGCTGGGCTGCTTGCAGTGCAAGACATGGGTGTTGCCAGCAGAGGAACAGTCTGCACAGGGGTGAGTGACCTGGACAGGGCACAGGGCCCAAGGCAGCCAGAACAAAGGGTTCAGCGGCACACTTCTGCTGGAGACAGGTGGCACCAAGTCTGTTTCTCTGGTAACTCTGTTAAAAAAACTGGAATACACGGGGCACATTCGTCAGAGAGCCAAAAGATGGGGGAGCCAGGTTTCACACAGACTGGCCTCTGTCACTTCTTAGATGGGACTTGGGACAGGACACCAGCTTCTCCTAGTCCTCATGAGTGCTTAGCACTCTTGTCCCTGCCTTGGGGGCGGAAAAGCCTGTGTGTCTTAGGATTGTGAGGATTAAATGAACTGAGTCCCACATAGTCACACATCGCTTAACTGTTGAGATTTATCTCCAAACACACCTGGCTAGTAATGCCGTCACTGTGATGACTAAGGGCACTTACACAAACCGCGATGCTACAGGTCAGCACTCCCCCCAGCCTCCAGGCAACCGACAAGCATGATCAGCAGTCGATGCTGAGGCGGCTACGGGCTGACACAGCTGACTGCTGTACAGTATGCTTGCCCTTTACAAGTGTAGTACATCTAAAATAATGGTGAAAAGCACCGTGCAGCAGAAACACAAACCAGGAGCTGAGTCACTCATTACAATGATGCAGTATTCTTACCATGTGTAATTGCATGTGCTTTATGTTTACGTTACCAGCAGGTTCATTTATACCAACATCATCCCAAACACAGAGTAACACACTGAGCCCCTGGGATGGCTTTGAGGACCACAAGTGATAGGAATTGGTCAGCTCCACCCTAACTGTATGAGACCACTGTTGCCCATTAGGGCTACTGTGAACCAGAAGGTCATTGCACCGTGTGTGACTTTACATGGTCCACAATGATGCTTAGTACACAGTCACTATTTTTAAGGAGAGGAATTACAAAACACAAGAATTCAGTTGCAGTGAAGTGTGTTGTAGGCCAGGCACCTGCATGCTTGTGCACTAGTAAATTTCGGTGTAATTTCACACAGGTCCAGGACCACCTCCAGTGGGGTCTGGAATCGCCCCATGGTGAGGAAGCCATGAGCACACTGCGGCTCTCAGAGAGCTGTGCTCTGTGCAGCATCCCCCCTCCATGGGCCCCATGCTTAGAGCTCCTGAGAATGCCAGCAACCCGGGTTGGAGCCCTCCGTGTGCCCAAAGCACCCTGAGATGTACTGCAGAGCCAACAAATGTGAACACAGACTACCCAGTAACAGGGAGCCACCACACTTTGCTTTATTTGCATGTGATATAATTATAAAACAACGTTGTCAATGTAGGTATGTGCCTGTACTTTCAGTTTCCTGAAGATCAGTTACTTCCTTTGTCTACAATATTCATTTGCTTAGCAAATATGTATGTGTATATTCTATTCTTATTTTTTAATGTGAGTTTGCCAAGACAATGTGCACTGCCTATGTTCATACACATCTCTTCATTTATTCATTCAACAAATATTTAATGAGCTCGTGGGTAGTACAGAGTTTTAGAACAAGAAGGGATGGAGGCAGCATCTCACTCAGGGCTTTGCAGTTAGAGAGCAGGAACTTAGTATTTTAGCGTAGCAGGCTACCCCGACCTTCCACGCTGCACGGGTACCCTCTGCCGAGTGTAAACTTAGATTCTGCGGCCCATCAATTCGCTCATTCTCACACAGGTCTCCATAGCTTTCCCTCTCTCTCTTCTCATCCTGGGCGGGCCAGACCCTAGCTCTGTGAAGCCTTGTCATCTGCCCTCCTTGCCTGGCAAAGAGAGCCACGTGCGGGAGGACAGGAGCCCACGGGCAGGCCGCTGACTGTACATGATAATTACAAACCCACACGCAGGGAGGAGGGCTGATAGCCTAGAACTAACCCAAACTGCCTGGGTATGGTCTGCTGTGTTCTAGCTGGGAGACCATCAGCCAGTTATTTAGCTAATCTCTGCCTTTTTAAATCTTCATATAAAGTAAGGATAATAATTTTATATCTCATAGGATTATTTTGAGGACTAAAGCATTCAGAATACATGAGGCACTTAGAGAAATCCTAATGCAATATGGGTATGTGTTCATTATTACCATTAGGCCTTCCACCTTGCTGAGCAAATTCTTCTCATTTGCATTACTCGCTGGGGTTCCAACCATCTGAGTCCCATTCTAGGAAGCAGACAACACCTTTAAAGAGCCTTTCCAGCAGGTACTCATAATGCTTATGTCTATGGATCCTGGTTTCATGGACACACTGAGCTGTGAAAGAGGTTAGGAAATGAGTTCTTTATTCTAGACAGTATTTTCTCCCAGCTGGGATATTCACACCAAGTAAGAAGCTGTTGGGCACTGGCAGACTCTGTTAGACCCTCACGGCCAGAGCAGCGGTTCCTCTCTCTCTGCCTTCCTCCTCCCACATCAGTGCCCGGGAACACCCATCCCTCCTCTGGTATTGGTCTGTCTCAGCTTCCTACTGCACCACCTGCTCCCCCGTCTTCCACTTCCTCTCTGGCTCCTGACTTTCCAGGTTTCTTTCTGGCTCTTCCTCTTCTGAATCTCCACATAGCAGCGAGCGAGCCCCAGTGTTGATGCTCTGCCCTTCCATCTTCTCCACCTACACTCGCTCCCTGGCGTGGGCATTCCCACAGCCACCATCACCAGAATGGGTCCTGCCAGCCCAGACTGGACTCTAGACCCGCAGTTTCTCATCTGCCCTATGCATGCATCGACCAGGCATTGCAGAAGTTGCATCTCTGAACTAATCTCTGGATTTTCCCCTCAAGGGAAATCTCCCCTAGCCTTTCTTCTCCCGGAACATGGGCATACCGCAAGCCTTCTCAAAACCCAGCACCCTAGGGGCCTCCTAATCCCCTCACCCCCATTTGTAAAAGCTAAATAGTTCTCAAATCTGCCCACCTCATTTCTCCCTCAGCAGCGATCACCCTTAGTACTCCCCTTGACTGCTGTGCCTCCCTGGCCGCAGCCTGCCTGCTTTCACCCGCCTGCGTCCTTTGGGAGGCAGACCGCAGGGTTCAATCTCCACCGCAACACACGCCAGCTGCGTGAGTTGAGCAGCTGTCTTCACTGTTCATCTCGACTTCCTCATCTATACCATATCAAAATAATAGTACCTCTTTTATATGGTTATTGAGAGCATTAAATGAGTTAATATATTCAAGCACTCAGAGCAGTCTCTGGCATATAATCAACACAGCCAATAAATGAGAGCTATTTTCATTAGCTAATATTACTATATATTTTCCATGGAGCAGCCACCATGATCTTTTCAAAACATAAATTAGATACGACCACTCTTCTACTCAAAACTCTTCAATGATTTTCCATTTCAGTTACAATAAAATTCTAATGCAGCAGCAAGGCCAAAGGTCCTGAATGACCTAATCCTCACACTTTCTATCTCATCTCTCTCTTCCCATCACTCACCACCCTGAATAGGTACCAGCTTTATTTGAGGTCCATTCACATTTCAAGCTCTTGCTCCCTTCCTCCGGCCTGGGCCCTTTCTTCCCTCTGCCTGAGGGAAGGCACTGCCATCCCTCCAGCTGTTCTTAGGGCTAGCTTCTTCCCTTCAAAAAAATAAATAAGTAAAGTCTTTGCTCAATTATTCCCCATCCCAAAGGCCTCCATTGATAGCGCCTTAATGAGTGCCCACTGCTGGCCACACCCCTTCTTCATTTTCCACAGTATTTACCACAACGTTCAGTTATCTTGCTGGTTTGTTTAACTGATAGTCTGTGTTCTTCCACTAGAAAATGTGAGAACTCAGATCTAACTTAGCCTGTCCAGTCATGGATCCTAGGTCCAAAAATAGGAACACACAGAGTCAGGGCTCACAAACCAGCCGATGAGGAAACAAAAGCAATCCTTTAAGTAAGGCTTTGAGAACAGCAACTCTCTGGACACTCAAGGAAGGGCAAGGGTTTGAGGCCCAGGAAGCACTGTGTGCAAATGCATCATGCAGGAAGCCTGGTGGTGCCCAGCTGTTAAACTGTGGTGTGGTCCTCAGACCGGTGGCATCAGCCTCTTGGGAACTTCTGAAGAATGCAGATTCTCAAAGAGCTGCTGGATGAGGATTTGCATTTTCAAGAGATTCTCAGGTGATTCCTTTGAGAACATCTGGGGCAGTTCATCCAGGGACCTGGAAATAACCATCAGAGCTGGGGCAAATAGTACAAAAGGAGTTTTAGTAAGCAGGATATAAACCCTCAAATAACAAAAGCTCAACAGTATCAGATAAGTTTACTTGTATATCTCATATAAATCTGAGCTAATGTGGCTGCTTGGGGCTAAGTCTGTAGGGGTCTTGCCACATTCTAAGGGGTCTTTAATGGGGCATTTTCCAACCTCACCCTCTGATAAGGATTTTCTGGGATTTTGAACTGCCACTTCGTGCTTGGTTCCAGCAATCCCTCCTGGCCTGCATCGTATGACAATCACTGAGCCACCACCCCTCCTGGGAGTGGGAGACAGGCAAGATGTGGTAAATTTATAGTGTCGCCAGTGATGGGGCTAAGTGGAATCACGTCACTACTTGAGGACCATTCTGTAAGATAGCTGGCTTACATTATCCAAAAATGACAATGTGTGGGAACCAGAAGACTAGAGGGTTGGCTGCAGGTTACAGGCAAAGAGGAAATGAAAATTCAGTGCAACTTATATTGCTTGATTGTATCCTAAATGGGTAAGAAATGTAGAAAGGACATTACGGGCACAATTTGGGACGTCTGAATGAGGATCGCGTGCTAGATAATGGCTGTCTCAAGTACTGAACGAGGTCACAGATTGTGGTTGTGCGGGAAAATGTCCTTATTCTTAGAAAAGACATTCTAAGGGATTGATGATTAGAGGATAATACCATTACCAACTTGTTCTCAATTAGCTTCAGAAAAAAAGGGAGAAAAAGTATGTAGAAAAAAAAAAACGAGACAAATGAGGCAAATGGTGACAGCTGGTGAATCTAGGTGACGCGTATTCAGGTATTCCTTGTGTTATAATTAGGACTTCGAATAGGTTTTAGTTCTTTAAAAGTAAGAATGTTTTACTCTTCCTGGTGGCTGATCTCATGCAGGCTAAGTGACTTCAGGATAGACAATGGATTCACCAGCTCACATCATTTGTGATTTGATATGACTTACCCATCAGCCTTTCACCATGGGACAGGGATATACAGCGAAACACCCGGATTGAGGCGTTGTTGGAAACTTGAGTCAGGTGCCTTCTCTTTGGAGTCTTATTTAGCAGGCCACAATTCCACACCTGACAGCTAACCTAGACAGGAAGGCGAAACCTGCTCCTCTTTTACACAAAAATCAAGACCTACAGCCACCTGCTGCACACAGGCCAGTCCATGATGGCCAGGAGTGTTGGAGCGGTTGAAGCTGAATACGGGTGAGGGGCTGTGGCATGGCTGGGGCGTGGCTGACCTGAAAACAAGGAGAGGCCTCAGGGGATAAGATGAGCCACAGCTGAGGACACCTGGCTCCAACCCCAATCAACAGGTGGAGATTATAGCTGCAGGCATTTCACTCCTGTAGTGGGATTCACCTGCAGACTTTCTCCTAGGCTAGTTCTCCTTAATTAGCCTCATCTGTTGCTTGGAGGGGTCCTTGAACCCCTCCAAGGTCCTGCTCAGGTTTCCTGAGTTTTCCACTCTAACCCCTTCCTCCTTTGAATACTAAATATGGGCCCCCAGAGACATTGTCCGTCTTCGCCACCAGAGTCTCAAAATCTGCAGAGGGTTTTGATCCTCCTGGAGCCCTAAAATCACACCACCTACCTCATTTATTTTAAGCCTTCACTGTACACTCATTTGGGAGATTGGTGATCTAGGCCAGGTCCCTGATACAGGAAGGCCAGGGGTCACCGAGTTGGGACGAGTGCTGGGTGTTCATTTACAGGGATGAGGGCTGTTATCAGTGTGAGGAAGGGACATGGAGATGAGATGGAATGATAATTATGAGAGTTGGGGGGATTATTTCAAAGAACACTTTTAGTCACAGATGGCTGAGAACTGCGGAACAGGCCCCAGCACCCCAGCTTCCCAACTGACTGCAGGGAGGGGGGGCTTGCTAATGAACACATTGATTTTCCAGCTCCTTGGAACAATAGCAAATGCTTGTTGCTGTTATTAATTGGGATCCCACAGCAGGGATGGGGGATGGAAGGCACTGGTGATTCTAAGTTTATCACCAGGAGTTAGGTGAATAGAAAAACAATGTGAAGAGTGGGAGGAAGGTCATGGAATAGTAGCGAGAATACAGGCCACTCGCCTCTCATTCTCACGCTGACCCTGGGAAGCTTAACCTTTTTAAACATCAGTTTTCCTCACTGGTAAAAATTAGAACAGCAACGTTCCTTTCTATAGATAGCATGAGAGAGAAATAAAAGTTGATAGATGGGAAAAGTACTCTGTAAGCTTGCTAGTGGCACGCATTGTTTTACTTCAAGAAAAAAAGCTCTGTAAGAGGTATGTTTAAGCACCTGTGTATGGCAGGCTCTCTGCTGGGTTCGTGGAATACGGCAGTGAACTGGAAAATACAGTCCTTGTCCCCATGGAAATGTCACTGTAGTGAGGAATTGCATTGGCCAAGAAAACCTGAACGGAAATGATGGAGAAGTCAGGGAAAACGTAGGCAGCAGCATTGCCAGGGACAACCACTGCCAGCCACCAGCCTCCTCCACAGATGTGGGTCAGGAATTTGAACCCTGGCCCTGGACAGCCAGGTGACAAAGGTCTGGAAACTTGTGAGGATGGGTTGATCTGTATTTCCCTGTGGAGGAAGGATAAGCCACAGGTCCTCTGAAGATCCCCTGCAGTCTTGCCTGGGCCTAAGCTGGTCCAGCTGCCTGGTCTATAAGGCCTCTCTTGTGCCCACGTCCTGATTACTGCCAACATCTTAGTTCAGGTATTCCTCATCCTTAGGAGGCTGACACCCTACTTTTCCCCAAAGTAGATGGGTCCCAAATAAAGAGGCGGGGCTCCTTTCCTGGACCCTGCCGACACCCCCGAGTGCATCCAGTCACAAGCCCAAGCATCCCTCTCTGGGGCTGCCCAGCCCCCTGGCCCACTGGCCTTTAGAACTCTTGCCTTTAGAATTCTGCTGTAAACCTGTGCCCAGTGGCCCAAGTGGTCCTTACCCCCAAGCTAGCCTGCTACCGCTTTACCCTTGAAATACAGTACTTCTGGAAGCGGCTGAATGGCCTGACATGTCAGACAGCCTGGTAGTTGCACTGAGTTCACCAGGACTGTTCGTGAGCTGAGGTTCTTCCTCTTCTAAGGATGGTTGCACTGGCCCGGCTGAGGGGTAGTGATTGGGAGTAATGGGGATTGGATCCTCTAACACCTGCAATATCTCCAACTCCTTTGACTTTTATTCTATCAAACCGGTGTGCCCTTGTTATTTATCAGTCTGCACAATGAGCACGATCAGCCTCTGTGTTCGGCGGAGAGAAGGCAGTAAGAGAGCTTGCTGCGGGCTTGCGCACCTAGCAGTGGATCAGATCACACACTTTTCATTTTGCCTCCAGGGTTCAAAGCAGTTCTCATCCCTTTTGGCTGAGAAGCCATAAACTCCCCACGCAGATGAAATTAGGGAATGGCTTCTGCTTCGTGAGGAATTTTTTATCACGTACTCTCTATTCATGACTTCACACAAGAAAGAAGGAATAAAATTCACACGTTTGCAAGAAACTGCTGGTGCCTTCAAATATTTCCCATAAGCAGAGAAATTGAGTTTAAAAAAGTTTAATTTTCCTCATACAAAAGAGCACATTTATTGATGGCAGAGGTGGATACACCACTAAGTCAATGTTCTTTAGGGTTTTTTTCAAAGCTTCGTTATTTTTCCCAGTCTCTGGAACCAACTGATCCCTACTCCATCCCACATTAACTCCACCGTATCCCTCAATACAATGGACAAGCAGGCAAAGCCTGCACTTTTCCCTTGAGTTAGTGTATGCACACACTTGTATGCACACACATTAAATTCGATCTGTGCCACAGATATCAAATACCAGCAAGTTATATATCCTAAGCACTTGATGTGCATTAACTCATTTAATTCCACAAAAATATAAGGAAATATCTCAAACTATGATGGTAGCAGGCTCAAAAATGAGGTTCTTCAAAGTCTCAGGGCATTTCTGTTCTAGCAAAAGCCTTGAGCATGCCCAAGCCTCAGTTTTCTAAGTGTGTCCAATGGGAAAATGGTGGCTACTTGGGGGTACTGTCACAGAGCAATGGGGATCCAGGCTTGTCTGGCTCCAGTGCTGCTGACTCTTACCCACTCTCTGCTAGCCTAAGTGGGATGCAATGGGCACCAGCCCAGGGGCGACGGTCTGGGGGAGGGAGTTTGTGGATCCTGCCAGTGAAACCCAACTCTTTCCTCCCACAAGTGACTACACTGGCATCTACCAGATGGCCTGGGCCCCAGGAGTCTGTAGTGTCAGGAAAAGCACCAGCTGTGTAACCCAACCCTAAAACCTATGGGTTTTCTCTCATGGAGGCAGTTCCTGTGCAATTCCTGTAACCCCAGGAAATTGATAAGATGCAATAATTGGAAAGACTCAATGTTGCTGAACTGAAAATTTTGTGAAGTCAATTGAGAGAGAAATCAATGCAAGATTTTTTTTGCCGTAATGAAAAGACAAGATTCCCACACAATTAAGAATTGGGCTGTGGTTTCCATGCTCTGCCTGTCTTGTTCTCCTGTTTCTGTGCCGCAATTGTTCGTCAGAAATAATTAAACATTTTCCCATGGGCAACAATTATTTGCTTCAAATATTATGAGTAAGGAGAATACATTTATAATTACCTAACCTTTCTGAAGGTGAAAATATATATTATCCTTTGATAGAAGAGAAAAAGGAGTTCCTAGGCCTGGCAGCAAGCTGTACTCCATCCATCCTGATTACACTAATTGCCTTAAGGAATAGAACAATACTTTTCTACACACCAGACCTTCTCTTTCATTTTTTGTAACTTTCAGAAATCAAATCATGGTTCCTCTTTCTTGTTGGTGTTGTAAGTCCTTAAATAGCTAGCCTGCAGCTATTAGGGTTGTCAGAGAGCATCTCCGTGTGGCCCCGATGTTCCAATATAATGAGAGTGTCAGGGTCTCTCTTTCCTTTGGAAAGTGTCTCATTGTTCACCACATAAAGACACCAACCATGAACCCAGAGTTTCATACTTTCACTAGTTTCCTTAAATTCACACACAGTAAAAACAACAAAACTATAATCAATAAGAAATAAAGTAATAACACAATAATAATCCCAATAATTAAGACTTACTGAGGTTGGCTTTCTAAATGATTAGGGTACATTGCTTCTTACAAGAATTCCATGTCCAGCTGTCATGCAGCGATTCCTTGAGGAAGGATACTATCCACATTCTCCCTTAGTGATGTGAGAACTCAGCCCCAGAGGTACCAAGCAACTTGTCCAGGATGACATAGCTGGCAAATTGTCAAACTAGAGTTTGGTCTAGGAACTGTCCTTTTAATCCCAACCCTGGAGCCTCTATCAAATGTCTCCATCCAGTCACTTGGGCCACTACTTTCTATCAACTGGAAAAAGGCATGTTTTCTATAAAATTCTTAGCAAAGAGTGGACTAAAGTCCCGTCTTCATGTTGAAGCTCATGTTTCTAACTTGTTTGGCCTCACCTTTAGTTTTCAAGTCTACCAGCCCGTAGTATTAATGTAAGAGTAGCAGATTCATCCATGGGTGTGTGCCCCAGACTAAGTACTGACCTGGGACCTTCGCTTCCTTCTTCCACTGGGGGCATGATAATGACACAGAGTGAATAGTGTTATCCTTGGTTCAGAGTTAAGAAACTGAAGCCCAGGGGCTGGGGATTTAGCTCAGCAGCATAAGCCTGCCCGACAAGCACAAGATCCTAAGTTTGATCCCCAATACCAAAAAAAAAAAAAAAAGAAAGAAAGAAAGAAAGAAAGAAAGAAAGAAACTGAGGCCTGAAAGTGTGACACAGGTCACAGGTTCCTGAGGCCACACAGTTAGCTACTTGAATGCTTTCTTTTCAAACTTCTCTTTTATTCTACGAAAATAAGAGTTTTGGGTAATTCTTTTGAGTTTTGGTAACTTCCACAGGCTCTGAAGTTGCATAAAATTTTGTCAAAATTCTGTAATTTGTTTTAAAAAGAACAGTAGTGTGTGTGTTTTTGTTTGCATATGTCACTGGTACAGGATGTTACCTTGGAACTCAGTTCCTTTCTGACTTGGGTCCTGTACTCCCTAAAGGCAGGAGGAAGGCTCTGTGTGGACTGCTAGCTCCTCCTCAGAAGGACACAGCAGTGCTACAGCATTTAAAGTGCAAGTGTCTCCTCTCAAGGAAGACCTCTTTCTGCTTATTTTGCAAGTGTTCTAGAGGCAGTGGTCCAGGGGCTAAGGCCACCTGCTACAGCCTGGTGTTGAGCCTCAGTTCCAGCTCAACCAGCTGTGTGACCTTGGGCAATTATTTACCCTTTCTCAGCTTCCTCAACTATCCTGCTGGGATGATCAGTTACAGTGCCTGCCCTACCCTATGGGAAGCTGGCACTAGTGAGTATGTAGGTGCCAGGCCAGGACCACGGAATGTGACTCATGGGCTCCAAGCAAGAGTGGATCATGGTTACTGGTGGCCATTCTTGAATTTCACTTGTAGTTTGAGAAGGACTTACTATTTCTTTTTAAAAGAACAGCTCTTTGCTAATTATTTTCCAGTTTTCACAGGTCCCTATGCTTTTTCATCTTCACTTCTCAGGATTGTATCCAGCCATTCTAGTAAAGATGTGAGCCCTGCAGCCTTCCGAGGTCTTCCCCAGCATCCCAGCCAGCTGAGGTCCGCACTGCAGCATTGTGCTACAATTGGCCTGGGCTTCTCTGCAAGTTGTCTTTGAATAGTGTGATGGAGTTGATTTTCTGAGCAGGCTGTAAAGTCTTAATTGGCGCAGCTGATAAGCCCCTCCCCAGTTCTACCCTCACCAGCCCTGAGGTGTTGGAGGTTCACACTGCAGAGGAAAATTACCTCCTGACTGATCACTTCCCTTTTGTTGCTGCCCTAACACACTTTTCTCCACAGGACAGCCAGACTGATCTTTTCAAATGCAAATCAGATATGAAGGCTCCACTTAAACCTTTGCAACTTCTCCCCATTGCTCTAAGACTCCAATCTCTGCTCTGCCTACGAAGTGCAACCTCTCACATCTAGTGTCAGCGCGTGGCCTAGTCACATTGCACTGGAGAAAGCCTTAAAGTCCAGAGAGAGAGGGGGCACCAGGAGCTGGAGAGGGAGGTGAAGAATCCCGAAAGAAGGATCTAAGCAGAGCTGGAGGCAGGAGGTGGTGAAGGTAGGAAGAGGAAACAGGCTTGGGGATGCTGGGAAGGGGATTCAGGCAAGAGACTCAACATAAAATAGGAAGAGAGAGAGCAGCTCAAAGTGACTGGGTTTGGAACATCTGTGACTATAAAAAGCTGTCTTCATAACCATTTCCAGGCTTCTCTCTGGATTGGTTTTCCTTCTACACAGTGAAGGGCTGTTGTTATCTTCTTAGGAATTTCTTGCCGTGCACCTAGTGAGCATTTAGTACTGTTTCCTGCCCCACAAGGACTCGGGAAAAAAATGTCCTATCTGATCCTGGGAAAGATGGCAGTGTTCTTCTTTCTTTTCTGATGTCTCTATGGTCTAATTACAGCCAAACTTCAGTTTCCCCACTCCCTCAAGGCATGAGTCACTGTACTTGAACAACGCTTTCAGCTGATCTTCTGTGTACAGGAATACTCTCGTTTAAGGATATATTTTAACAAATTAGTTTAGTGCTTTTTTAAAGCAATGGGGCCCTTTTAAAAATAGAATTAACGTGGAGTCCTAACATGTAAGAGAAAACAAAGAGAGTTATTTTTTGTTAAGAAAAGAGAGACCCAAGTCTACTGCACTTGACTTTTAACTTATGCATAACTTGGTCCCTGAGATGAATCCATAGACTTCTTGGAGCCTGTTGAATAGTTTTGAAACCATTGTTATAAAATAAACTTACTCTCTGTATCACTGACTTCTTAAAGAATCAAACATTATTTTTTCCACAACTGGGACTTTATTATCAAACTCATTTGTAATATGATTGAATAGGTACAAGTAACTTCCAACAAAAGTGGCAGAAACCTAACTCTGATTAATGTAAGCAAAATTTTGACTTTGTTGGTATTTGCAACTAGGAAGACCCAGAGTGATGGTTGTTTATCAGGCAAGGTCATATCTAGCTACTAAAGTCACTTTATCAGGGTCATTCTCTTTGTTGATTTTTTCGTCTCTGATTTTAATGGGTCAACATTTAGCTCTATCCACTCCTGCTAAAAGGAGCTCTGTGTATATGCAGTAAATATAATTTTGGCAGTTCCAAGGTAAAATGCTTTACAGATTTTGATCCAAGAGGAACAAAGGCCCCTGTCCTCTGTGTCCATATATTGGTCTGTACAGAACTCCTAATGGCACTGTGTGCTTATCTACTTAAGGCCAGTTCCCTAAGATCCTGTAGGATGGACCAAGTGGGAGAACTGTCCAACTGCTGACAGACAGGGTGCTGCCCAGAATAAAGAAGTAGATGTCCTCTACAGCCCTACAGGCTCTTCTCAGAAATATTACTGAATTCTATCTGTGTGCTCGGCCCTGTAGCAGAGACCAAAGATGACAACAGAAAAATATCTGCCACAGCTTAACACAGCATGATCAGTTGTGGCCATGAGGAACACACCAGAAGTTCTGGGAGATGTGACTGTGACCTGAAGACAGGAGCAGTCTTCAGACACAAGGAAATGAGGGAAGACTTGGTCCAAGAGGTGACCGGTGCCAGGACTTACACAGTGGGGAAGGAAAAGACAGGGTCTTAGGTGGGAGGAACAGAACATGGGAAGGCATGGAGGTATGAACAGGGACCAGATGGTCACAGATGGAAATGTGGGATCAGAGACCTGGGAGCAGAGAAGACTGTACTTCCTTGTCTGGTCTTCATATGCCTCCCTTATCTGTCACCCCACTTGTCAAGGATGGGAGACGGGAATTGCTCTCTTGTGGCCACTGTGCAGCCTCCCCTTGGCAATTGCTGCCCTGCTGTGGCTCCATTCATCCAACTCAGCTGGCCCACAAGCTCCAGGCCCCCAGACAACACCTGCCCAGTCCTTAATTACCACCCCACCAATGATGCCACCACAGCCCCCCTGTTCTCCACTTCCTCTGTCTTGTACTGTTTTCCTACTGATTCTATGCTTTTCAGACTTCCTTTAAATAACACCATCAGCCAATCAGAATGTTCCTCATGTTCAGTCATATTTTTCTCCAACCTGAGCTACAGTTTGTAGAAAAAGTCCCGTGTGCTACCCAAACCACAAAGACAGATTCACTCAGTCAGAGGTGGGGTCTGGACTTCGTCAATTTGTAAAGTTCCCAAGGTGGCCCCAGGATGCACTGAGTTTGGGAATCAGGGCTCCACCAGATGCCAGAGTCCCCACACAGTCACTAGGGATGACGTGCCTCTTGTAGAGGCCTGCATGGGCTCCTGCAGGCATCCTCGCTGCTGTGGATGCCAACAGTCCGGTCCCTTGATAACCACTAAGACTTTGCTGTACAAAGTTTCCATGACTTATTCCTAGGCTTGTTACCCTGTTGTGTTGTTCAAAAAGAAATTATGTTTTAGCCTTCTGGACACCTTTTTTTGCAAATCAGTGTCAGGTAGAGGAAGGCTCCTGTCACTTGAGCAGCACATGTAGTGCTTTAAAGGTCAAAGATGTGTCAGAAAATTAGCTTTTAGCTAGTGAAATACATTGATTTAAACACACACAACATAGTGTTGTCTTACAGCATGTGACCATCGATGCATATATGATAGCCCATTAGACATATCTCAGGCATTACTCATAGGTCATCTTGGCAACATGGTAAAAAAAAACCTGGTAAATGCAGATAGCACTGGTAAGAAATTACAGTTAAGAATGCTCACAGTGTCTACCTAGGATAGGTGCTGCATTGCTGGGTACTTTTATCACAAATCCTCACAACAACCCTGGCAAGTGAGAGACTCGGACTCATAAATGGAGGGGAACTCATCCCAGATCACGCAGTTGCAAGTGCTAGAACTAAGTAGGAGATCAGACAAGAACTAAGTAGGAGATCAGACAATCCCAGCTCTGCACTGTTAGTGGTGCCTCACAACCATTGCCCTCAGAGTCCAGGAGCACATTTTATGGGACAAGGCACTGAGTAGAAGGGCTGCCCAGAAGCCTGACTGCATGCGCAGACTGCTGATTCCTTTCCAGAGAACATGCCGATTTGACAACTGAAGTGTGGTGGCTCGGGGTAATTTGTAGGTTTTGTTACAAGCTGGTTCAGATGAATACCTGTTTTTTCCCATTATCTGACTTGAGTGCATTGTAGTGGAGGTAAAAGGCAAGAATGGGTTTGTTTCTTTGAACAGTTAAATGGGGGAGAGGAAAAGAATAATAAGCTTTTGAGCACAGATATTTTTATTTATACAGCATTGTCAAAATAGAGGACTACAAATTCCCTATCACTCTTACCAGAAGATTACAAGGCACATTTTGTTCCTTGTTTTTCAGTTGGTCTAAACTTGTGTCTTCAAACTATTTGATATCTGGGACTAAAACTGAACTCACTAGCAAAATGTCTATTTTGATAAATCAGGAACAAAAGACCAAAACTAATGACTTCCACAACGGAAGGTGTCCCGGGAAATATACTATGGACTAGTGGAATCAGGGGCTTGTTTACCATGATTCTGTGTATCCATCTGATGGGGAGTATAAATAGGTTTCTATACACAAAGGGACCCAGGGAAGAGCGAGGCGGGGATAATTGACTTGTCTTGGTATGTTTGTGAATGTGCATTTTTATCTGATGGCAAATATGCTGTTGGCCTTTGTGTCAGTCACCCCTGTATAATATCCTCAGCTTCATAGGCACCAAGATAGTGGGCCCACCCCAGCTCCAGAGAAAACATTTCAAACTGGCATTAATCATGTAGTGTCCTGTTTTGGGCCCTGTGGTGAAAGCTACCTACTGCCACTGAATGCCATTCAGCAGGCAAGAAGTGATTTGCAACATAATTTAAATGAAGGGTTGGATCCCTTTCCCATTTAGAGCACACCAGTATGGAAAACTGATTGCCAGGCGTTCTGGTGATGTGCATCGACTTGGCTATTCACTCAGAAAATGAAGTTTCCTGAGACACCAGCACATTTAATTTATTTTTTTCCCTGTGAAGTTAACTTCAGCTTGCTAAATACAATGACTATCCAAATGGCTGAAAAACCAACACCATTAATTTTAATGCTTATAATGTAATGGAGGGAGATTATATTCATTTGGGATTTTTCTTTTTAATAGAATGTTTACTTGCCCCTCTCCTTATGCGTTAATTATTATTTTCTCTCCATAATGCTCTGCTTGCATCCGAGCAGCCAAACTGCATTTCTGTTAATGTCCTGAATTTCAGAATTGCTCGTGAATCCAGCATTTTTGCAATGTTTATGTCACTAAAGCATCAAGAGCTTGGCAGTGAATGTGTGTCTGATAAGAACACAAATGTTGCCCCATGGAACCCTCCCATATATTTGTGTAAAACATTTAGTTTTCCTACGGTTTCTTTTCTAGGCTTTAATTGTCAGGTTAAATGATTTTTTCCATGAATTAGATAGAGTAAATTAAAATTTGTTGACTTTTCCTCTGTTATCAGTCAGGTATCTACTTTTAGTTCACTGATAGGCAGTTAATAAACTCTTAGCGCACCCCACTCAGATCCGCATTGTGCTAAACATGAGAGATTAGCCGGGGAGATGTAGCTCCCCGTTTTAGGGAAGCCCACAGTGGGAGCAGGTTTTGCAACCAGGAGCTGCAGCGCAGACGTGCAGAATGGGTGGTGGGACAGAGCTGGGTGTAGAAAGCGCCATGGTGCCATGGAGGGGACTCCCCTACATAGGGCATCCTGGGGGAAGGCTATGCAGAGCAGAAGATGCTGCAGCTGGACGGGGGAGGCCAGGCGCTGAGGTAACCGATGTGGCATTGGAATGGTGGGCGAGGAGAGGAAAGGACAGCTGAGGCAGAGGAAGGGCATAGGCACGGGCAGAGTGGTGAGGAAAGCTTTCCACGGAAAAACTAACACAGTTGCCCCTGATTCACGGGAGGCTACACCTCAATACGCCTGCCTTCATTTGAAAATACCGTAAGTGACAACACATCGAATCTACCTAACCTATAGAACGTCACAGCTTGGGAACACAGTGCACAGCAGAGAACGGGTTGTTGCCTCCGGTCACACGGCTGACTGGGGCCACACCTCATTGCTGCTGCTCAGCATGGAGCAGGACCAAGTGAGGAAAGGAGAATTAAACCACACATGGCTAGCCTGAAAAACGATCAAAATTCAAAATACAGTTTCTCCTAAATGCATATGCCTTTATATAATCACAAAGCTGGAAAGTCATAAATCTCATCATCCTAAGCCTATACGTGCTTTTTAAATAATAATAATTTAAATTGGTGTTTGCTGAGCTCACCATTCTCCAGCAATTCTTACATCTGCAACAGCTAATCTTGCAGGGACCCATCAAAGAGGGTATCAGCAGCTTCCCGCTTTTACAGAAAGATTGATGCCTCAAGAGGTGCAGTATGGTGCTGCCAGGTACCATAGAGCTGGTGGCTTCAGGATAAACTGGAATCCAGGTTCTTCGACCATGGAGCTTTCAGGTTTAAATCTTATGCTCATGGAACTCTCAGTCCAGCTGCTCAGATAAGACTGGCAAATAGAACCCACCATGCATGACTGTGTCTAAGAGGGGACAGTAATTGTACTATGAGTCATGGAAAGGGTTAATTTAAACAAGAATTATAGAAAGTGCTTAGGACAGTGCCTGGGACATTATAAAACATGTGTTAACTGCTGGTGTTATGATGATTAATTTCTTAATAATGTAAGAGTCCAAGAGTACTTTGGAATCCTGCAGCAGAGAGTTCACTTTGGAGGGCAATTACCAATAAACACACTTTGAAACTAGTAACCCTGGGTGGCCTAATGATGGAATTCTTAGCAAAAGGACTCTGGTCAGGGTATAGTGGCAGCTGCCTGTTTTCCTAGCTACTCAGGAGCCAGAGGCAGGGGGATCACAAGTTTGAGGCCAGTCTGGGCAACCCAATGAGACCCTGTCTCAAAGTATCACATTGAAGGAGGGGGTGTCCCTGGGGGTATCTCAGTGTGAGGCCTCGGGTGTGATCCACTACAGCCCACCACACAGACATATACCTACACAAGGGCTTGGTACACGGGGACTACTTCAGCACGAAGGAATAGAATGAAGGAATCAAGAAAGCTAGAAAATTTTTAAGTGAAGCAAACAGATGGAGCTTCAGTCTGTAAAGAGAAGCAGAGAGAGTCATATTGAACAGGGAAGGAGAAATTGTTTACTGCCAAAGATGTGTGTATGAGTCACTGCCACTATTTACATTTTGTGTTACATAGCTATCACAGAGTTCCCAGAGGTTTAGGCTCACTTTTTCCACTTGAAGATGATGAGATTCAGAAGAATGAGACTAGTTTTCTGAGGTCCCAAGCTGAAGAGTGGTAGAGCTTGTCCTCGAGCTGGGCTCTGTTCCTTGAAGTGACCTGCTCTTTTGGCTACATCACCTTCACATTTTCCTACTCAGGGTCTTTCTAGCACATTGTCAATATTTATAGAATGATTTTTTAGTGAAAGTGATAGATAAAAAGTGAGAAAAGTGTATTAACATATTCTTCTTAGGGTTCTGCTTCTCAATCTGTGTAGCCCGGCATTCCTGCAGTTAAATTGCCAGCGTCTCCTTTGATTAAGAGGGAAAGAATGGGTCTCACTGTTTGGTTTCCTACATATGCACATCCTCCCCCAGGCTGCCTCTGTGCCATGACATATGTCCAGAATAACAGACCATCCCCTGAAATCAGAGTTAACCAGTAAGAGTTTGGTCTTTGAAGAAAGAGCGCCAGGTGCTCAGACCAGAATCCTGGCTCTATCTCTACAGTTGCTGTCACAAAGGATTACCTGAAGTCTCTGTGCTTTTGTTTCCTTATTTGCTTAATGACAATAATAATAGTACCTAGATGGCGTGTTGCTGTAAGAATAAATATACTAAAAGCTGTACTTAAAAAACTAGTCTTTCATTAGATAGCAACATTATTTTTCTTACTATTATGACTTGTATGTTGTGTCCCTTCCGGTGAAGAATTGTGATTGGTTCTGTTGGTACAGATGTGGAAAAATCCTTTCAGGCACTTCTAAAGAGAATAAAATCATACTACTCTTCTGGATGGTGAGTTGATGCTGTCTCTCAAAGCATAACATGTACATTTTCTTGTACATGTATCATGCAGTATTTCCACTTCAAGGCATTTATGCAGCAGACTGTTTCATACAAATGAAAAGTATATAATGCATATATATCTTTTGGATTTAGGCTTTTATATGTGTAACCCAGTCTGAGTTTTAAGAATAGAGATTAAAGAGTGTGTCTTAGTCACTTTCTGGTTGCTGAGACAAAAACCTGACACCTGCAACTTAAAGGAAAGCAATGTATTTTGGCTGAAGTTTCAGTTCCTGGTTGGCTGACTCCAAGGCAGGACAGCGTGGCGCGGGGACGTGGCAGAGGACAGTTGTTTGTGACTTGGTACAGAGAAGCAACGAGGGTTAGAAGGAGCTGGAAAGGGAGATAGAGCCCTGCAGGCCATGCCCACAGCGACCTACCTCTTGCAACAAGACCCTGACAGTAAGGCAGCTATGAACCCATAGCCCTAATCCAGTCATTGTCCAGAAACCCCATATATAAGTCCATGAGGCTCTTGGGGGACCTCTACACACAAACCTTTACGGTGCTCTCTCAAATCCTCCCCACAGTCCAACACAGTGCTAGGCACAGAGGCCCTAGAAAATGTCCTTTTGTTTATCCCAGTGTGGTTCCAAAGCACTTCTGCGCCCCATGCCCACCTGCCTGCACCACGCACACTGCAGGTGACCTCTTCACCCTGACCATCCTGACGTGTGCCCTCGTTTCTCCCCATTTTGCTCCTGAAATTGACATCTGCTTTCTTTGTCGCAGCTACTTCCTTGGCGTCTCTAAATGACAATTCCTGACTCGTGGCCTGGACAATCTCAGAGAAACATCATCCAATTTCTTCAATCCAGACCCCAGGGGTCCTGCTTTCCCCAGAGTCACCTCCGCACGGCTGGGACACATTGACAGAATCACTTCTGAGGATACTCGTGAGTAAAGCATTTGATTCTTTCATGAAAATAACACCAATCCTCCCCTTGCCCTGCTACCCTCCGCTTTGAAGTGTGATTTTGCATTCTCAAAAGCTGTTTCCAATTCTCTTCCTTTCTGGACAAACCATGGCCCGCGGTTAATATTCCTTATTATTATTATCATTAAGGTTCCTTATTTGTTTAATCACTGACATAGCCAGGCGGTGCTGGCCAGCAGAAGCTGGGCACAGAGGGGCCTGCCTTTGTTCTCCTCCTGTGTGGTTCCATTCAGGGCAACTTGTCCCTGACGTAGATCGGAGACTAAATGGATTAGAATAAAACCAATTTAAAGGAAAAAAGAAATGTTCACAGAAACAGAAATAGAGCATCTTGCTGTCTTGGCTGCCTAAGATCTGCAGACCTCACCAAGGAATTTAAAAAGTAATGTTTCTTATCATAAGTGACAGAAATATGCTGCTTTCTGCATCAATAGATATGAAGATTAAAGGGTCTGACTGTATTAAACAATTTCGCACGGCACCAGGCACTTTGGGCTATGCTCTCTGCCTTATTACCCTTCATCTTGTGGCTATTTCAGGCCCAATTTAAGAATACAATGCAGTCTGGCTTTGCAAATTGACATCCTTTAATTTAAACTGTCTTGTGGGAGAATTAAGAAATTACGGAACAATTATTCCCCCTTAGTTGAAAGCTGGATGACATCCTGAGATTCTTGTACATTAGCCATTTGAATTGATTAAGCCACATAATTGAATTACACCTTTGCCCCCATAATATCTTGTGGCAAATATGTTGGTGTTTCGTGTTGGGAAAATGCGCTCATCAAAAGCTAATGGGGCTGGGATTGCAGATTGACCTGGGTGTCAAAGCAAACCTCAGAACAGGGTGGGCCGCCGCTTAGAGGTTTTTGTGGGGGAGGTGGACTAGCAGAGGGAATGTTCCATTTGGAGTCACAGTGGCAGTTCACAGATCAAGAGCATGTGCATGATATAGTGGGCTTGTGCCCAGCCCAGCTCACCATGGGCCTCTAGCACTCAGTGAAAAAGTGCAGTGCATTCTCCAAGCTTTCTCCAACACCTCCCAGGAGCAATGCCGGGGGTGGAGTACTGCACTTTTCCTTTTGCTGTCCTGGCTTTCCATCTGTGCTGAGATCAGAGTAACCAACCCCATGGTGACCAGTGTGTTCCCCAGATAGGGAGGCCATGCTGGAAAGCCAGTCCAGCTCACGTGGCCTAGCAAATGGCCTCAAGAGGTGTGCGTTGCATGAGGCTTTATTCTGCAAGCCTCCGTGGTTTAGTCCCTAAGACGTTTCCTTTTGTAGCATGGGTGTGGAGAGAAGTAGAATCTGTTTGTCATTTTTAGAATGTCATTGTTAGGGAGGTGTCCTTTTAACCACTTGTATCATTAGGTAGTCATATAAAGGATTTATTAAACACGACTGTGTTGAATAAATACCTGTTGGATACCTATCATGTACAAAATCCAAGTGAGGTGCTGAGGGAAAAAAGCCATCCAAAGGTATTTCCAGTTCTTCAGAGGAGCTCCAAATGTGGTTTGGGATTAGAAAGGTCAGTGTAGGAAGTAGCCTGGTAGCTGAGAGAGCCATCAGGAGGCAGGTGAAGAGTCCAGAGCTGTGAAGGGAAGAGGCACACTCCATTTCATTTCTCTCTGAGGTTTCACGGCCTTCCTGGGCCCTGCTTCTGGCCCCCCTCCCCGTCTTCCTTTGGAACCCAACAGAGACTCAGACTCTGCTGATCAGGCTGGAGGCTCTGCCTCTACTGCAGACTCCTGGGAGGGGGCCTGCAAGCCCCATTCCCCTGCACCTCTCCCCAGCACTCCCCACATTGCGAAGCATTCTGGGTCTTCAGATTCTTTGTCTGCTCTGTGTGGCACGGGAATCTCCTGCTCTTTTTAAAAGCTCTTTACCTTTCCTTTACATTTGTCAAAGAATACTGTTGGTGCTTTAAAACCTGACCGCAGCAATCCTTCTGAACATTTCTGGGTGGAAGGGATTAATCAAGCCTGTCAAACAGTGAGTGGGAAAATCTTTAATATTTTTAAAAGGTTTAAAGCCAGAGTATTTATCACATGCATCATTGAGAATAATCTTTGTGTTTATAAAAAAAATTAAACGGTTACCATGAAATGTTGTGATGGACACAGTGAGTGAAAGCTCATGCAGGGACCCAACTGTGACATTGGAATGGGGATCTGGTTCAACCCAGAGGTCTCTGACGTCACCTACCAGGAGCCACCCCTCAGACCCCGCACATCTGCGGAAGTGAATGTCTTCCGTGGTAGAGTTTTAGAGTTTCGGTGATCAAGAGAGGTAGGAGAGAGGGACTAATTTTGGTTGAGTGATTGCTATGCATCCGGTATTGTGCCTGTGCATTTTGAATGGATTAGTGCACTGTACTTTTCAAAACAGCCCTTAGCAGTAGGCACTGCTGTACCTGTTTTATAGACAAGGAAACTAAAATTCAAAAGTAGAAGCAATTTTCTCAAGCTATCATAAATATTCATTTGCAAATCTGGGATTTGACACAAATCTTGTCTAATTCCTTCATTCTGTTTGTGTGGCAAATGCTTACTGCAAGGTAGGTATCCACCAAAATTGTTTCCATGGTTAGCATCAAAGTTTCCAAGCATTTTTATTGAAAAATCATTGTGCTCCAGACAGAAGCATAATGTGGATAGTTGGACATGATTCTGAAAATCTGAACTGTGTGTTTAGATAGGTTTGATACAGTAGTAGTGGTAATAATTCTTAGAGTAGGAAGAGTATCACTCAGGGAGTTTATTAACATAAACAATTCAACACATTTCCTTATTTATAAAGTACCTTCCCAGGAACAGCCCAGTGTAATCCACTTGACTGCCTTGCTTATGAGTAGTAGCAATAATATTTCCATTTTTTAGGTAAGGATACAGGTCCAAAAGCCTAAATTCTGCCCAGGTCATTTGGCTGGAAAAAGCTCCATTGACACACAAACTCTGTTTTTCTATTTTCAGTCACACTCTTTCCACTCATATTTTTAGGCCAGTTAGTGGCTATTTCTAAGAACAGAAAAAGTAAAACAGTTGTTTTATTTTTTCATTTTGAGGTTTTATATATGTGAATGTGTGCAATATCAAAAGAATACTTTAACAGTTGTTTTGATCCTGGATTTCAATTTAATGTGTTGATTTGAAATCTTTTGTAAACACTGTTAAAATACTTACAAGAGTTAAATAGTAGTTTATCATCAGGTATGTATGATATAATTTTCAGCTTTATTGAGGTACAGTTGTCAAATAATAAAGGGTTGAAGCTTGTAAAGACCTCAAAGATGCATAACTCCTATTTTCCAGATTTGATAACTAAAGTCTGCTTACTGAAAGTAATGTGATGGCCCACAAAGTGTCCTGTGATGACAGACATCCCTTCGTTCAGATGGGGTAGGTGACATAAAATCAGAGAAGTGTGCTCTGAGGAGATCGCCCTGGATGGTGTCCTGAGAGGAGGAAAAGGATTTCAATGGAAAAGATCCAACAAGGGATGTCAAAGTGGGAGAAAGGAAGCATTGTGTGGCGGAATGACAGCACAGCAGTCTCACGGGCGGGCCCTGTGTGGAACTCAAGTTTGCTGTTTCAGCATAATTAATTAGTTATTAATATTGTTAGGTGCATGCTTAGATTGCCACCATCGTGCCACATATGCGTGTAAGTAAATCCCAGCCAGCCAGGCGGTGTCTTCTGCCTGCCTCTGCTTCATGCTTCCAGCTTGGCAGTGGAGGAAGCTACCAGAAAAAAGGTCTCAAGTTTGGAAAAATTAGCAATTCCAAACTCACCTTTTGTGTGAGCACACTTCTCTGTGCTCACCAGATGCACTGGGAAAGAGAAAAGCAAAAGGTATAGAGGTAGCTTTCTCCTCCAAGGCTACTACGGGGGCTGGGGACCCACTGCTGGAATTTGTTTGGGTGGGCGAGATGTTTCCCCAGTTTATATTCTGCAAACTGTAATTAGCATCAGCAAGAAAAATGACTGTTTTAGGCAACATAACTTTCCCTTCCACAGCAGCCTCTGTTCTGGAGGGCTGGTCTCTAGCACTGGGCTTTTCCTGTGGGTAGGCACATCCTTGGTAGCTAAAGAGGCTTGTTCTGATAGTGAAGCTCTTATTTGTAGTGGGGGGCCAAGGCCAGCACACGACCTTCAAGTCACAAGTGCAACTTGCTTAAGTGCCAACCATTTGGAATTGCAAGGTTCTCATCCTTATGAGAACTTTATTCCTTTATCTGGTGAACATGCATGAGCTCATACTCGCATAAAACCTTCCCTGTGGTCAACCCCAGGCTACCTAGCAGGGCCACAGAACACTGCTTGCCCTTGTGGAAGGCACACTTGTCTACAGCAGGTCGATGGTTGGATACACAGTATCAGCTGAGGCCTTTTTGTTTAGGAACCTTTGAGTAAATCAGACACTCACTGCATTAGTTAGGAGGAGTAGTGTTAGCCGCTGTAACTAACAGCCCCTCTGAACCTAAGACATAATACAATTAACGTGCATTTTTATATTTAATGCAGTAATTTGGAGAAGTGGGTGTTTTTCCCTAGCTTGTTATTTATGTCAACGCTATCTTTTGCTTGTAAGCTCTAAGGCTTTAAAAAGGGGGAAATGGGGAGGGAAATTACATTTGAGAGATTTTTAGGGACTACTGTATCTTGGGAAATGGGCCCACCTGTATCTCATTGGTCAGGATTCAGTCATATGAGCCCACTTAATTGTAAGGGACTAGGAAATATAGGTTAGTTCTATGCCCAGAATAAAACTAATAGACATAGTTTTGTCCTAACATGGTTCCTTAAGCTCATTTCCTATTCAAACACATTCAAGATTATGCAAAAAATGCATTTTTGGCACCATTTTGAGGGATCCTTTCAGGAAATGTGATCTTCCAATGTAGAATGAAATACTGCTGGTGACAATTTAATCAATACTAATTATCTGGAGAATCTTTTTAAAAAAAACTTTAAAATATATATATATTTAGAAAAGCATGAGCTGCAAAAGGTCATACTTCCTATGTCCACTTCTGCTAGTCAGGAGCTGTGAGGAGAACAATTAGAATCAGGACACGGAGTTTATCATGTTATTCTATAATGGTCACCCAGAGTTAACGCAGAGTACAGGAAATCTATCCACAACACCAAAGACATAGAATATTCAGCCAAGGGCCTGAATCTCACAGCATTGTCCTGCATGAGTCCAGATGAAGACCCAGAGCTCGTGACAATGCCTCCCATGAGTCCCACTGGAGGTCTAGAGCCCACAAGAAGGACTCAAGCCAGTCTCTTTTACAGATCTGTGTGGGGAAAGCTCAAAGGTCAGGGGTGGAAGATAAAAAGTCTTTGCTAGCAGGGTGAAGGAGCTGTGCTGGTAGGTTAATGGTTCTATGCTGGAGCTGAGAAGTCATGCTCAAAACAAAGATCAGGGCTGTCCTGAAAAGCACCACAGCCATCCTCAGCAACACGAAAGCCCCGAGCTCCCCTGCCAGTAAGCACAGTTGAGTACATGTCAGGAAGCCAGCATGATGAGTTTGTTCTGGAGGTTAAGTGGCACACGTCTTCCCCTCTGGAGCCAGGAAGTAATGCTTGATGTAAGGACCAGAGCTCCTCCAGTAGAACCAACAGCTCAAACAGCAACACTTAATGAAATCCACAACACCTCAATGCCTCAATGCCTCAACGCTTTCCTTCTCTTTCTCCACATCTCTACTTATGCTGGCAACTTTCCTCAGGTGGAAAATCTCTGCTCAGCACCACGGTGATTTAATTCTGCTGTCATTAAGTTGACCACCAGTTTTTAGTCTATAACAGCACTGTTTATTTTAGCATGTTTCCCCAAATAGTAGTAGTTATATTGCATTTTTATTCAGAAAAGTGTGTGTGTATGTGTGTGTGTGTGTATATATGTATATATGTATATGTATAATGTTTTATATTATATATAGAGAGATCGTGTTTTGTATTTATGATTTCATTAATGTCAATCTTAGTTATTTTCTCATTGCCAGGACAAAATACACTGACACTCACAAGCTAAGGAGAAAGAGTTCATTTCAGCTCAGTTTGTAGACATTTCAGACTATAGTCAGATAGTGCCAAAGTAGGGTGGCATGGCAGAGCAGCATCTCAGAAGAAAAACAGTTCGTGGCAGGGCAGGTAGAAAGCAGTAAAGCAGTGAAGCAGCAAGCAGCATCAACAAGACTGCCTTTCCCTTTTATCCCATTTAGGCTATAAGCCTTTTGGGTGGAGCCACCCATACCCAGGGTGGGTCCTCCCATTATCTACACACAGAACTATGCTAATTTTAATCAGTGAACTAATTTACTACCACATGCCCTTCATTACAGTATTACATGCTCTAGATGCAGCCAGCTCCATAAAGCTCCACCTTTGAGTGCACAAGGCTTTGGGGGACATCTAGATACAAACCATAGCAAAATCCTTCATCTTTTCAGAATCATTGCTCATGGAGAGTAAGATTTTCTATGAAATATAAAATTTACTTTATAATTCACTTTATTTCACATGCACTCATATGGCTTTTAACATATGCTAGGCAGGTTGGAAGAATTTCACAAATATTCACCTCTTTAATATACAAAAGGATCCTATGAATTTGAAAACTGAAGTATTACACAAGTAGGTAGCAAAGGAACTAAACTATTAAGCAGCAGAGCTAGAGTTGACCCTTTTTAACTATAAAGTCCAAAGTCTATTGTTAGCCACTGTCAATGCTGCTACTAGATAAGTCTAGTTTTTTTATTTAAAGAAAAAAATTGAAACAGAAAGAGGGTAGAAATAATACAAGATTTCAAAAACAAAACAAAACAAAACAAAACCCAAAAATAGTAACCAGTAAGAAATCACTAGTTTAATAATAATTACATATTTTCCTCTTAGAAGTAGTTGTTCAAGTTACAAATGTAAAGCCTACAAAGTGGACATTTAAACAGTGAGACTGCAATCAGTTCATCTATCCAACAAAAACTTAGTGATATGGTTATCAATCTTACGCACTTAAACATACATGCAGTTATATCCTTTAGAGCACTTTCTTTTCCTCTTTTTTTTTGCAATAACTATAATCAATTCTTGTAAACTACTTAGAAGTTCTACACATGTATTAGTCTCTACATGTGTACCTAGCCTTTCTGTATTAGAGGGAGAAACAAATCAAAACAAGTCAATAATACAAATTCCTAGAGAAACATGAAATGAAAAGGACATACAAAACCATAATACTAGGTGATCTATGGTAGTTACTATGATGTCTTGTTATTTTCAATAAAATTGTCTATATCGTCAAACATAGTATAATTAAACTTAGCATTGCATTACACTATTAATAAAATCTAAACATTGGAGACATTATAGGACTTCAAAGGCGGTTAATAATCAAACCAGAATGGGTATCCTATTGAATCTTGTCATCTTCAGAGTAGTTGCCTCTACTTTCAGACTTGATACTCTTAAGCATACCAGATTCAAATAAAATCAGTCAAGATAAAACAGCGATATAACCAATTTTCTATGTCTTATCTGTGCTATGCTATTTTTCTGTCATTGTTGCTTGTTTGCTTTTCTCCTTCATTCCACTGTCTGCCCCTTTCTTTCTGCCATTGTTCCTGGAATCCTGGTGATTTTCTTTTCTTTCTCTAGAATGTCCTTCAATATTCTTTGCAGGGTTGAATTGGTGGTCATGAACTCCCCCAGTTCCTCTTTGTTGTGGAAATATCTTGTCTTTCCATTAATTTTGAGGACAGTTTTGCAGGGTACATCAATCTGGGTTGGAGGTTATTTTCTTTCAGAGCTTGGAATATTTTACTTCAAGCTTTTCTTGATTTGATGGTTTGCATGGAGAAGTCTGCTGTGATTTTGATGAGTTTTCCTTTATAGGTAATCTCTTTCTTTTCTCTGACCACTTTTAATATTCTGTTCTTGTGATGGATTTCTGGGATCCTGATTATTATATGTCTAGGTGTAGATCTGTTTTGGTTGTAGCTAGCTGGAGTTCTGTATGCCTCATTTATCTGAACTTCACTTCTGTTACCTATGCTTAGGAAGTTTTCCTTAATTATTTCTGTGAATAGAGTTTTTATTTCATTTGTATTTGTCACTGCATCTTCATTCACATTTTTTATTCTTAGGTTATAAATCCTCTTGTCATCTTCTAGCCTTTGTATCGTTGCTTCCTGGTTCCTTGTTATTTTTAAGAGATCCTTCCTTTTGCGATCATATGTTGCAAATCTATCTTCAAGTTTTGAAAGTTTGTCTTTAGTTTCTGTTAAAAGATTTTGCCAGCTTTCAATGGAGTTTTTAATTTCCTGATATTCTCTTTGGACCTGTTTCATGTATTCTAGATTTTGTTTATATTCTTCATCAAAGGCTTCTCTCCTTTCTCTGGGTTCCTTCATTCTTTCATTTGTGTCTGCTTGAGGATTACCCAGGATTTCTTTTATTAATCTTCTTATATCTTGCTTCACCTGAGTTAGAATTTCAGATTTAAATCCATTGATGAGGTCACAGAAGTATTTCTTTATTTCCAATGAGACCGAGTCTGATATTACATGTTTGCTGCCCTTAACCTCCTCTGCATTTACCTCTACTGGACTCACTTTCCCTGGTTCAATGGTTGGAGGCCTTTTGCTGTTTCTCTGTCTTGTCATGTTTCCGACCCCTTCAGACAGGTGGGTGATGGAGGTCTCTGAGCCCCTCACACTGCCCACAGTTTTTCTGCAGTGCACTCGCTAGGGAAGTGCCACTCCCACCCCACCCCCTGTCCACTGCTGATCTGTGAAGCACATGCTGTGAGCCAGCCCCTCCCTCTGTGTCAGTCACCCAGTGGATGCTTCAGCACATTTGTGTGTTCCCTGGGGATGCCACTGGCTCAGAACAGCCTAGTCCCTGGCTATTGGGTTCCAATCAGGGGCCTGGCTCAGCCCAAGCAGATCCCACCAATCTGCTTTGGACCAGGAGCCGTGGATGCCCAACTCCAAAATGTCATCTAACCAGTCATCCCACTCTGGGGAATCCAGTTCCCGTCAGTCACTCACCAAAGTTCACACATCTTGACTTGCCATTTCCACTCCCTGCCGCAGCGCCTCCTCCAGCCAAGGGTCTCAAGCTCACCAACCCCTGCTCTCAGCAGGGCCGCGACCTCAGCTCGATCATGAGTCGCCTGACTCTAAGACGGGCCCGGTACAGTGACTGGAGCTTGCCCACCTCCAGCCATCTGTCCACGCTTTTTCTTGTTTCTTTTTTGTTTTTTCCTTGTTCTTTTTCCTCAGTTTCTTCCTCGGTCAGGAGAATTCCTCTCCTTTTGTCTGGCTTTCTCCATGTTGTTAGATTCCAGCATCTAAGTTGTTTCTTTTTCTTTCCAGAGAGGCTCTCTATCGCGCTACCACTCAGTTGGCCATCTTGGATCCCCCGATAAGTCTACTTTTTGATATTTGCTTCTATTTTATCTAACACTATAATACATGCTTCTATGGACAACTGCACTAGTGCAATGCTAAAGTTTCAACAACACCACAATTATGTAACATTTAAATAGCTGATAAAATGGAGGCATGATTATTTCAGTTATGTGGTTTTCTTATTATCTTGGTCCTTCTACTGCTTAAAACACCCTTGTCTTTGGCTCCTTTCTCTTGTTTCTAAACTAGTATCAAACTCATGACTTTAAGTGTATGGCAATGTCTCTCACCAGTTTGACTCTAATTGCTCCCCTTTTATGAGCTGGAGGCAGAGCCTCACTACGTAGTTCAGGCTGATCCCAAACTTGCTATGTAACCCAGGCTGGCTTCAACCTGCAGATCTTCCTGCCTTGACCTCCCTGCTGTGTTGTGCTTAAAGAATGTTTATAGCTTAGTGGGTACACACTTGTAATTCCAGCACTCTGGAAGGTTGAGTCAGGAGAATAGCAAGTTCAAACACAGCCCAGGCAATACATGGACTTCATGAGTGACTGAGTATTTTTGGCATCAATGTTCTCCTAACGCTCTGTAAAGCGTTTTCACTTACACCTTGCCATGTGACCTTCACTACGTGCCTCTTGGGAGAGGCAGGATGGCAGCAGCCTTTCTTGCTAAGGAATGTGCTGAGCTCCTCTGGGAGCTCAAATAGATGAAGAAAGTCTCGGTCAGTGCCGGTAATGGAGATACACAGTTTGGAGGCCATGGGAGTGAGGGGTGTGACAGGGGTGAGGCCACGTAAGCTGCGGTGCTGCTTCAGGAGGGGAGAGGCTGACAGAGCTGTGGAAGAAAGGGCACTGGAGCGACAGCTGGAGCTTTCCTCCAGGGCGGGGAAGGGGAGGCTGGCGTGGCGGACGCTCGAGGGGAACCAGGCGAGGCAAAATCCCAGAGGCGAGCCCAGGCCCCGCCACACAGGCGTGAGGACGCCCTCCTGAGCCCCCACCTAGCCTGTCCCACTCTGCGCCCCACCAGCTTCCGCACCCTTTTTTCTGCCATTCTCCCGGCACAGGCTCTCACCACTGAGTCACTGGCTCCCGCCACAGCACCCACTCTGCACTCTAAAGTCTAGTGCCAGCTCCACACTCCACCTCTAGTACCTCGCGGGCAGTGTGAGCGCCACAAGTTCAAAAACGCGCCCCAGAGCCCCACAGGCTCACCTGTCCCTTGTCTGGAGAATCTTGAATGGTAAAACTATTGATTCCAGGATTTCTATTCTGGCGCTTCATTCCAAAAATGGAAATAACAAAGATTTGTGGACAAAATCCCTTCTCCATGAAAATTTCTTGCAATTTTGAAAAAAAGGGCAAGTTACTTAAACCTCCAAAAAAAAAAATTGCAAATGTTTTTCACATTTATATAATGCGGTCATTAAACAAAACATATTTATAAAGTATTTTTAACGTTTTTAAGGACATAAGAGCAGGAAAGTAGGCTCCAGAATTTTAAGAGCAATGTGATTCTGATTTTGTTGCAAATTTATGGGGAGGTCCATAGTCAGGACACCTAAAAGTGACTAAAGACTGTGCAGGAAGATTTGAATGAGTCTCTCCGCATAGCAGGATAGAGGGCTTTAATTTTTTTATAAATCTAGTATTCTGACGAGTATGCATAGATTTTGTGGGGAAAAAGACATAGCCAAGTAAGATTTTTAAAAAACTCAAATAGTAGGTGGAAGGGCTTTGGAGTAGGCTGGACACAGGTGGGAGAGAATTAGCTCAAGTATCTCAGCTGGGAGGGGCCACAGCGTGTGTGCAAGTCACATCCCGTGACTGTGTTGAGTTTGGTGTGGGGAAAGAGGCAGGCATATCATAAAGGCTAAGATTTATACAAAGGGGCTCACAACCACCTCTTAACTGGGTAGAAAGCATATTCTCAGCTTTCATTAGCTTTCAAACCTTCAACACTGGACCAATTTCAACATTGACTCTAGTCATGGGTCCAAGTCTTGGTTTGGTTGCCTATCAGCTATGTGGCTTTGGGCATGTATCTTTTCTAGCCTGAACTTCATTAGTAAAGCAGAAGCGATGCTGCCTTCTTTATAGTATTGCTGTGGCACTAAGTGTGATCATATTTTCTAGTATGTGTCATGCATGCACATATATGCATGTATATGCAGTTGCATCACATCTGAGTCATGCTCATGTATGTATGTCACATATGTGTCTAGGCTTCATGCCCTGTGCCCCTACCACTCCTGTGGAGTCATTATTAGGACCAGCTGCAGCTTCCAGTCCCAAGGAGCCTCTGGGGCTGTCCCTCTCACTGCATTTGGAGTTCTCAGGAATTTCTCCCAGCATCTTTTTTGTGCAAGTTCTCTTAGGCATCCAGCCAATCAAGGTCCTCTCTGTGTCCAGCCTGCATGTCAGCCAGGAGACAGGCAAAATACCTCTGCAAACACTCAAAACTAAGGATTCACAGCGCCTGCCAAAGGTTTCTAGGAAAGGCACACTCAGGATGTGGGCTGGCCAGTGCTGCAGAATCAGCAGTCAGCGCCTCACTTCCCTGCTACACAAGCCTGAGTCCAGAATCATGTCCCTAATTCTGTCTGACACAGGTCTCAAGAGGCTGTTACACCTGGTCCTGCTGATGGTGCCCACATGTAGGCCGGATACTGAACACCTAATTCCCCACTTGGTGCTTACAGCTCCATGGCACACTGTTGCCTCAGTTGAGAAGGTTGTATTCCCCTCTGCTGTCTCCTTTTCTTCCTCTTATGGGATCAAGGTGGGAGTTCTCGAAAGGAGTCATTCACTCATGTTATTTTGCACTCCGAAGTCTGTGCCCTCTCTCTGCCTGGTTGAAAAGGATGGGTTGGATGAAACTTCTGGGGTTCCTTCAACAGCTTTAAGGCCCTCAGCTTCATTTAAAAAGTGCTCAACAACTTCTAAGAGATGAGAATGTGGAAGGAAATTGCTCTATTTGCAGCTTAGAACTCCCCCCAAATTTTGGCTAGTCTCCAAGTGATACTCTGCAGAGGCCTGTTGTTGCTTATGCTGGATATCCCATTAAATGAATGAGAGCTGGAATTCAAGGTGACAACAATCACTGAGCCTGTGGGACATAAAATGCAACACTAATGCATGTTTCAGAAATGACTTTTTGTCTATATGTTTGGAGCAGAAGGTACTGATGAGGATCAATTTTTTTTTTTTTTGGAAAATCAATTTCATATTGACTTTTAATTTTTCAATGGACCCAGAGCTCCTTTTATTAACTAATGCACATAAGAACATTTCATTCCAGGCCAACTTGATAGCTTGGAGAATTCCTTTAGAACATAGCAACCTGGGTAGACCTACAGATATAATTCATTCATTTATTCTTTTATTCATCCTTTAGTATTTATTGAGCAACTACTATGAGCTCACCCTAGAACCTTTGTTAGACTGTGACCAAGACACAATCTGCCCTCAAGGAACCTGAAATCTAAATGAGCAGGACAGGTCCACCAAAAGCAGTGCTGGCCCAGAGTGACATGTTTTGTTAGTGGGAAGCACAGTCTGTATGGGACCACTGAGGAATGGCTTGCAGAAGGTATGTGGGTATTCTTGGTAAGTACTTAGCTCTTGGTGAATGAGTGACTGAGTGGATGAATGAGATAGTTCTTAAGCTGAGCTTTGAAGCAAAATAGAAATCAGCCAAGCTGAAAATAAAGGGCATAGGAGGAAGCAGCATGTGTACAGACGAGGTACCTTGTTTTACATATGGCCCAGGTGTTGGGAGAGGCATTGGAGAGGGACCAGGTAGTCAAGACCCAGACATAAGAACCTTGGTGCTGAGCTACCACCTGTGCAGATAGAGCCGAGAGGGACAGGGCCCCGGCACTGCAGAGGACAGATTTCAGTGCGATGACTGGCTCCTCTGCATGTGTTTCACGCTGGATTTAGGATGAGGACAGGAGACAGGAGGCGCTACTTTCTCGAAGAGGTGGGCCAGGTGCACCAAAGCCCCTGCGCTGGTTTCAAAGCCTGCGCCGCCACCTTTAAGTAAGCAGCAGGTGCTGCTGGAAGTCTGGGTCCTGGTGCTTGTCACAATGCCCTGCTGTGCCTGCAGGTTTGATGGAATGTTTGCTGGGCATTGGGTTTGGGAGTCTCCCTGAGCTTTTCTCTGCCAGTTTTTCCAGCATTCTTAGCAACTGCCTTTCTGCCTGCTGGTGGTGCAGTTTGGTTTAGTTTTAATCTTGTTGGAGTCCGCAAGCCAGTTTGGGAAAATGGGAACATTGCTCTTCAGAGCGCCAGCCTCTGGGATGCTGTCCCTGGGTGCCGAATGGCAGGTGAGGAATCTTGTCATGCTCTCCTGAACTTGAAGCAATGGCAGCCGGGGCCTCTCTGATTTATGGCTGTTTCCTCCTCTGTCTGATCTTAGCCAACAGACACCTTGATGTAGCAGCTTCATTCTCACCTGCTGGCATCTTCACATCTGCTCTAATAGCTTGTTAACCATTCGGAGGACAGGATTGGCCTTCTTGGCTCCCTGGGAGTGTGGTCTCTATGGTAACTGCATCCCATTGGGCCTGGCTCATTCTTCAAGGCTTCACATTCCGATTTCTCTCTGGTGACTTCTGGGTAACCTGCCGTGGTTGGAGCCCTTCCTCAGCCTACCAGGATTTAAATCTCACAAAGGATCCTAAGGAGACATGCGGCTCTCTCCCGGCCTTGCTACCTGTTGGGGGTCACACTTGGTCTGGGCCTGCAGGGAGCTGTCGCTCCTCCTTTGTCATCTCTCTTTTTGGCAGCCCCCAGGCACTGCTCTCAGAGGGCACTGACTGACGTGGGCTCTCCAGGTCGCCCTGCTCATTAGTAGCCTGCAACAACCCCTTCTGAGCCCGGCCTTCCAGCCGGCCTTTTTCTCCTCATCCACCTCTGTTTGGTCACTTGCTCATCTCTTCCAAAGCGACTGCCGAGCTCACCAGTCTTCATATGTACCAAGGAGACTCGTGTGCAGGAGATTCATCTGGACCATCTGGACAGGATACATGGAAGGAGGACCCAGCTAGAGGATACGGGACTGTAGTGTTGCAGGCTGCTGATAGGACTCATCACCTAACAATAGTCCTTCTGAGACCGGCGGGCACACAGCTTTCCGCCTGCCGAGCATGGTGGTGACGTCGTGGTGGCTTTCCCAGGTTCTCGGTGAGGTACCCATTCTCAGTGTCCTCACCGTGGAGGTGAGCACCGTGGAATGTGTCCCTGAGCTCCTGGACATTAGGTGGCAGAGGCAGGGCTTGAACTCGGGCTCTAGAATCCATGCTCCTCACCAGTCTGTGTACCCTGCACTTAGTCCCACCACAGGCCAGGATCCACTTCTCAAGGCTGAGTTGTATGTGTCTATACTGAGCTCCCCCTGCTCTGTGATGCCCCTGCCTGGCTTCTGTGTAAGTTCACTTGTTCATTCAGCAAACTTGCTCTGGCTAAGCAGATGTGCAGATCTCAAAACCTGTTGTGCTGGGCCCTCCAGCTGTAGTCCTTGCATTCATCTACGGAGGTACAGGATTTTTGGGGTGCCTGCAGAAGTGCTACTGTGCCACATTCTGCAGTGGCAATGGGGAGCAAAGGACAAATACAGCCCGCTTCACCCTGCTCATCTTTAGAAAAACAAGAAAAAGAAGCCAAAATATTCATAAATAAGTAGACAGAGACCACTTTATACACGTGCATATCCACAGACTATAGTCATTTCTCTGCATATTTATATAGATAGAAGTACCTATTTTAGCACTTATCTATTGAGTGACAAGTATATGTTGTGATTTTTTTTCTAATACATTGTTGCTGCTCATTTATATTATAAAGTTCACCTCCTTAACCAGGCATTTAAGATCTTTCATGATCTGTCCTCAGACACCTTTATAAACTTATCTCCTGCAGCTCTTATCCCAAAAGCCCAGAACACTTTTCTTCCTTGGAACCTGCCCAGGCCCAGTCACTGTTGTGCTTGTCCTCAGCCTTCTCTTTTGTCCTCTCAGACTTCCCTGTTCACAGGTCTCTTTGCCCAAAATCTTAGCAAACGTCCAGGCGGGGCTCGAAGACCAGTTCTCTGCGGATCATCCTGACCCACCTCCTCCCCACACTCCCACCAGCAAGGGCTCACTCAGAGCCTGTGCTGAGCTTTCTCAGCGCTGAGCAGCCCTCTCTCAGCAGCCGCATCCCTGCTGTCTGTGCTCCTCCATGCATGAAGCGTGGCCCCTTGGACGTCAGGAAGAGGTGTCTTTCACTGCGTTTGACACCTAGCTAGCGCCTGGTCTGTAGCTAGCTTAGTTTGCTCAAGATGACATAACAAAATGTCAAAACAGAACAGTTTATAAACAAATACATTCATTTCTTACAGTTTGGGGTACTGGGAAGACCAAGATTCAGGCTCTGGCAGGTTCAGTGTTGGGCAAAAGCCCACTGTGAGTTCAGAGATGATTCTTTGTGCCGTGTGCACGAGTGGAAGCAGCAATGGGGCTTCTTTGGTCTCCTTATTTACTTACTGATACCGAATCCAGGGCCTTTGCACTGAGCCACCCCCTTAGCCCCCTTTTTATCTTTTTATTTTTAAATAGGTTCTCACTAAGCCACTGAGGTGCCTAGAGTGGGCTTGAATTTGTGGTTCTCCTGCCTCAGCCTCTCAAGGTATAATGTGTGCAGCTAAGGCCAGTTGTCTCTGGGTCTCCTTGATAAGAGCACTGACCCCTTTTGGGAGGGCCCCACCCCATGCCTTAACCCTTCCAAAACCCTTATGCTGGGCTTAGATTTCAGCATATGGATTAGTGTGGGGCACAAACTTGCAGACCGTGGCAGCACCAGACTTCCTGATATTCTTATTGGATGATTAATAGTGATGAGTCTCCAAGTACCTGATTGACATGTGCGCCTGGCAGTCTGTTCACGCCTGGCTCATTTCACTTTTCATCACAATAATCCCATAGTGGGGTTACGGTAGAGATCCTTTTGTGGGCTCCATGTGGCAGCAGAGGCGGGAAGGCCAGTGAGTGTGTGCCACCTGTTCCCGGTCACCCTACACACAGCAAAATCTGAGTAGCTCCCGCACTGCCAGTGCGGTGAGGACAGGACCTCCTTGTGCTTCGCGTGCTGGAGGGCTCTGCACCTGGCACAGGCTTAGGTAAAACCCCAGTGACTGGAGGAGGGACTGTCCTGGAGCTCAGCACTTCTCCCTGTGCAGAAGCAACAGGTGAGCTTACACTTGGAGTACGAAAGGAGGAAGGGATGCAGAGAGATTTCTCTCTGAGTGTCTATCCTCCCACACACATCACTCACCCAACCCCACCTACGCTCACGGTAGAGGAAGTCAGAGGCCAAGCTGTGAGGTGCTGACTGGGTGACCACTCTCTGCGGACCACACATTTCATTCTTTCTTAGAAGTTGCTTCTGGGCTTAGGTCACATCTCTAACAGATCTAGAACGAAATCCAACACAGTGAGCAGTGGGTACCAGATGGGCACTGGAACCACGTGACTTGGGTTTAATAAGCTAGATCTAAGCTTATTGGCTGGGTAATCTTAGAACAGACACTGAATTATTGTGTACTTCACTGGTCCCATTTCCAGAATGGTTAGAATAATAACATTTGCCTTGTACAGGCTTCCTACAAAACTCCGACCAATGCTTACTAGGTACCTTCGAAGCCACAGGAAATCACAATTTGTGAGAGATTTAAGTGATTCTAGAGCCAGGTCCCCTAGTAACATAAAAGACAGGAAATGACAAAAACAGAAATGAAAAAAAAAATCACTAAATGAAGTCTTACAATGGAGGCTGAATAAGGGCTCCTTAAGGCACAGACTGTCATATGCCCAAAGATGTGCACATCACACCAAAGCCGTCCCTGTCCTTGGACAACAGCTGAGTCTAACAGCAGGCCCTGCCAGCCCTCACACTCTCTGGTCCCTCCATCAGTGATGCGCCTGAGAGCCCCTGCAGGTGCTAGGATCTGGGGGGCCTCCTTCACAGCAGACCCCACAGCTGCTCCTTCCTGATGTTTCACGGTGACCGGTACATGGCATTTCAGCATTCACTGAATGGTTTACTATTTTCACGTGCTAAATAAAATGTTGTCCAAGTACCATGAATTTCTACTTCTCAGTTTTCCATCTTTTAACCATGGTCAGCTCTTTTGTCTTTCTCAGCCTCCTCCTCCTTTTGTGAAGAGGGTTAGGACTTGGGAGCGTGGAGGCTGGTCTCGTCGGCTGAGCTGGGATATGAACCCATATCCCTGTCCTCTACTTTGCGCTGTTTTTCTTTTTCCTGTCTAGTGGGATTTCAGTACATTTTAATCAGATTCTTAATTCACTTGGCACATTTCTCAGGACTGCGCTGTGTGCCTATGAGCAGCCTCTGCCTCACACCTGTCGTTTTGCCCTTATTTTGTACCATGCATTTTCATGTGTGTAACCTAAATTCATTTTCTCCAGTCATGTGAATTAGGAACTCTTACTCATATTATGGAGAAGAAAACTGAGCTTCGGCAGCGTAAGCGAATTCCCCAAGGTCTTTTGGTCAGAAAGTACTAGAGCTGAGAGCGGAACACAAGTCTGTCTTCTTACCACGCGAATCACAAAGCTCGCCCGTGGTTCTTCAGTAGCCTGAGCCCTCACTCGCTCCCCGGTCATCACCGTGGTGCTCCACGCAGAGCGCTGGACTCCAGGCTGAGGCTGCTTCAGTGTCCACGCTCAGGGACAGGGTCTGCTACAGGAACACCTAGACAGGCACCTGCGCCGGGGTCGAAGTCGGCCCTTCCTGTGCGCCCGGGCCTTGGGCACGCCCGTCCACGTGTGGTGTCACTTTTCTTCCTCTGGTACCCTGCAGGGCAAGAGCTACCGCCACACTCTACAGAGGGGGCGGAGGATGGGTAGGACGCCTGCCTTTCCCGATGCTCCGTTTCCCAGCCTGCTTCATTCAGACGGGCACCGAGTCATGCCGACACAGACTGGGAATCTTCCTGAGGACGAGGACACTGAGCTGGGCTTTGCAGAGCTTTTCATGTGGCTGCTGTGAGCATTCTGAGAGCCGCCTCGCGTGCTATTAGAGTTATGATTAGCTTTCCGTGTACTCCTCAAATCAGATGTGTAAATATAATCAAAAACACTTCTCTGCAGCACAGACCTCCAGCAGGTCCCCCCAGCATCCCCTGTTCTGAGAGAAGATAATAAATTAGCTCTAATTAGCTTTCCCACGTGCTGGAACAAGCCTGTTGTCGCTGCTCATGAGTGGGACTGCGGCTCCCTGGTTCTCCCGAGGAGCATGGCCAGGCAGGGCAGGGCTGGCCTGGCACGTGGCTTCAGGTTCCGCATTGTCTGGTGTGGCTGTGGACTGGTCTTCTCCAGCCCGGCCTTGTTCCTGCTTCTCCGACCAGCTTCCCCCTCCTCACACAGTGAGAGTCCGCGGTTGCTACCCGAGGGTCTCCCCAGCCTGAAGCACTAACCTCACTGCACACAGCTGTGGGGATGAGGTTGCTGTGTATCTTTGGAGAATCAGGCACTGGCCTAGACTGTGGGTCCAAAGACAGGGCCTGGCCTGTGTCTGTCTTCAGGGAGCCTCTCTTCTAGTGGGAGAGTAATAGTGATGGCCACACATTCCTGTCTGCCAGAGACTTCTCTCATTTCATCCCTGCCAGGGACCTTTGAGACAGTATTATTGTCACCTACATTTTACAGGTAAGGAAATAATTCCAGAAAATAACTCACTTCCCCACAGTAGATGGTGGAGCTATCACTCCAGTTCAGGGCCCAGTCTCTTTTAAATTACTTTTTATTAAAAAATATGTTTCTAATACCTAGTAATTACATGCAGCTTGGGGAGCAGGTGACACGGGTACTTATCCTTTCTTGAGAATTTTTACTTTCACCCCATCCTCCTCTCTTCTCTCTCTCAGATCTCCTTCCTGTAACCTACAGAGTTTATCTTGCTGTTTCCTAACAGTGATTTTTATTTTGCTCCTTAAATTATTTATGCGTTGGGCCTGGCATATTAGAGAAACCAGGACTTACTAACCTTTTGTGACTGACTTACTTTATTTCCCATTGTGATCTCAGATTGCATCTATTTTCCTACAAATGACTCACATTTACCCTTCTTTGTGACGGGGATTGTGCACCACATTTTCTGAACTACTAACTGATATCGGCTCACCCAGAAAGTGTCAGGTGGGAACAGGGTTGCCGCAGGGCAGGAATGTGAGCTGGGTTCCACCTGGGCCATTGGGGACAGTTTTTGTAAGGAAGATATGTGAATGTTATTTTCAAGAAAGGAATCTTAAAGCCTTTTCAGTACATCAGGGTGGAGGAGGAAAAACATTTTAGGTGGACAAGTTAGGACAAAGAGATAGGAGAGAAAACCCAGCCAGCAGAGTAGGAAGGTATGCGCTGTGCTAAGAGGGTAAATTAAGGCAGGGGCCTGGCCTCTTGGGTCTCCTTCCTTCAAGTGGCAAATAGGCATCAAGTGCCTGCTGAGAGTCAGGTACAGTGACAGCATCTGGGGAGAGACAGAGACTGACACTAAGTCAGTCCTCCTGGAACACAGGGCTCCACCTAGCTTAATGGTCTTCAGTCCCAGGCTTGCCCCTGGGTGACACTTGTCAGGAGATAGCTTGGTCATGACACCTGAAACAGTACCCTGGAATCCAGGATGGAGAAGCCAGGAGCACCCGAATACCCCAGGACACGCAGGGTCGCCCATCCCAGCACACAGTGCCTAGCCTGAAGCATCAGCAGCTCCTGGGAAGGCCAAGCTGGGGTAGCTCACAGGGACTCTTGTACCAGGCTGAGAAAGTTACAGGTGCCTTTCCCAGGTCTGGTGGCCTCTAGCAACCAAAAGGTACTGGCAGGGATGATAACAACAAAACCTTTCTGTTGTAAATGACCTCCTAGCACAAAGGAAATCAGTTTGATTGCTTAAGCCCTTTTATTACAGGCCTTGGATGACCTGAAAATGCTTTCCTACTACCTCTAGTTCACAACCGCTCAGCTCTTACGAGGATATACAGCCCCCCCAAAGGGACTGTCAGATGGCTTCTTCCTTCTTAATCAAATTAAGTAAATAATGCTCTGCAGAAAGTCAGCTCAGCCGAGGAATTTATTGCCAACTGCCTAATCGCTTGGTTCTCGCATAAAAAGGAAATAGACTAAACCATGTCCAACCCCCTTCACCCCGGGCATTTCAAAGGACAAGAGCTGGGCAGGAGCCTATTTATTAAGTTAAGCAATATTTACTGGTCCTGGCTTGCAAGTAGCCATGCAGTGGAACTTATCAACCTTTTAAAATGAAAAGCCACTATTCACAATTAGCTGGAGCACATCAGCTCTATTCTGCTGCTTTAATGCTGGTCAAGAGGACAACAGGGGCTGGGTTATAGCCAGAGGGAACCTTCAAACACTGGCCCAAGGGGAAAGGGGAAAACACTGGGGCACCTCGGACAGCATCTTGGGAAGGGCCCCAGCAAGCCACTTACCTGTGCAACCTGTGGCAAGCTGGTCCCTCAGTTCTCTGAACCCAGAGAAACAGATTCAGACACTTCCTGGACTTATTATGAGGACAAATTTGAGGAAGTGGACACAAAGCCCCATCCCTGGCATGGAGCAAGCCCTTGGTGAATCAGAGCTGATGAATTTTGCCCCCTGGATCTGGCTGCCCAGAGATGGGATAGGTGGAGCAGTAAGATGAGCTGACATCGTAGCTTAGTTACTCTCTTGTCTGGCAAGCACAGAAGAGAAAAGAAATTCCTTGTGGAGTCCTAGCTGCTTAGCATTCCTACGGTTCAAACTGAGTCTCAGAGTCCAGCAGAGGCTGGCAAGTAAGCTCCCTGATGGATCAGAGAGAACAGGAGGGAAAAATCAATTAAAAGGGCCTTTCAATGATCCAGGGGTACAAAACGCCTAGCACTAATCCCACAGGAGAACTGAATTTCCATGACAGGCGAGGCCTTCCCTTTAACCTACCAGCTCCACGAGTCACAGCTTTCCGGGGTGAAGTCCAATGCTGGCAGTGGGTGTACCCTATGTGATTAATGACCCTGGTTCCGGGCTGGTTAGCAGTGGAGAGCTCCATCCATCTCACTTCGTGGAAGCATCACTTGCCATTTATAGTCTGCAGCAGGATGTGTTCCTTAACAATTAGGTAAATGCCTTCTTCGGAGATGTGGTGATTCCTCCACTAGAGTCCCCATTCCCCTGTGCAACGCCCACCAGGAAGGCAGAGAGGCCAGGGAGCCAAAGAGGACACAGGTAGTTACTATGGCCAGTAGTATCTGGTGACCTCAAATAAAGTAGTATCTGGTGACCTGAAATTGGCCTACCCTGGGTACCTCCTTTCTAGGGGACCTGCAGCCTAGGGAGTCCATAAACACCATGGCTTAAAAGTCCACCCAAGGAAGAAAGGAAGGAAGGAGGGAGAGCACAGCCTGTGACACAGGATGCTGTGCCCACTTCCTGCTGGGAAAAAGCCCTCAAAGCTAAGTCTTTAACAAAAATGGTGGCTGGCAATCACAGAGTGGTTCGCCTGTGAGCGGTCCAGGAGGGTCACTGCGTTATCCGCATTTCGTAGTTGGGGACACGAAGCAGTGGGCAGGCGCTGGAAGCACACACAGCAGGAGGTGGCTGTGCTGAGACCCACGGTCTTGTTATACACCTGTGCTCATATCCCCGTACTACACTTCTCTTCCGCTTCCTTCCCGGAAGAGCATGGACCAGATGGAGGAGAGAGGCAAACAGTGGATCCTTTTCTTTGAGGAAAATCGCAACTCAAAGGAAGGCAGAGCACCCATCTATTCCACACATTTGCCGGAGCATGGTTCTGGCCAGACGCTGCACTCAGCTCTAAGGAAGTAACAGAGTGAGAGTGACAAAGGTGACAATTACCAGTTATAGTTTGTTATACACCTGACAGTAAACTGCTTTCCATGGGCTTTTGTATTTAAACTTAATAATAACCAATAAGGAATGAGTCATAATTATCTGTATTTTACAAATTGAGACAGGGTGGCTGTGATCCAAATGTTTGTGTTTCTCAAAAATCATGTGCTAAAATCCAGAAGGAATTGAGATGAGTTCTGTACATGGACCAACTCCACACAAGGAATGTAAACATGATGTACTGCTCACACACATACTAATAAAGAAAATGACCTGAAAAATTCCTCTACCCAATGATCAGCATTAGCGCCTAATCTATAAGAGACCACAGACAGCCATCTGCCTGCCCTTCTACCATGTGAGAGCACAAGTAGAAGCTACCATCTCTGAGCCACAAAGCAGCCCTCACTAGAGTCTGTATTTGCAAGGCTTCCCAGCTGCAGAACTGGGGCACACATTTCTGTTCTTGGTAAGCTATACAGCCAGTGTTATTTTGTTACGCAGTCTGAGCAGATTAAGACAGAAAGTGTGAATAATCTGGCCGAGGTTGTATGATAATGGTAGTGTGTCTCATTAGATCCATGCTGACTGTAGTCTTGCTTTCAGTACCAACTGAGTGATTCCAAGGGCGCTGACATTTCCTGGGCGAGCAGTGGGAGGAGTGGGCTTGGGAAGGTAGTGAGTACTAAAGACAAGAGGCACTGGTGTGGCCTCGGGTGAGGAGAGATCCAGAGAAGGGCCCAGAAGGGAGGCCCAGGAAGTCTGGGAAGGAGGCCAGGGAGTTTCTCAGGTGCCTTGGTCCCCAGGGTGTCGCCTGTGTTAGGCATATGTGGGCTAGTGTGGCTGGCATGCTGAGGCTGGGGAGAATGGCAGACAGGCAGACTCACACACAGCCCTCCAACTGGGTTCAGGAGTTTGAATTTCATTTTCTGTACCCTAAGCAAGGGAGGGAGGTCTGTGTCCGAGTCAGTGAGTCATCCACCCAAACTCCCCAGGTCTCATTCTGGGGGATATCCCTGGGGGGCCAAGTGCATAGACAAGATTGTGTCTTGCCAAGGAATAGAACGGAAGTGATGTGTGTCATTTCCATGCTAGGGTTTTGAAGAGGTAGGCAGGCCTTCCCTGGGTTTTTGTTTTTTAACATGTTCACTTCTTGGAAGGACACATCTGTTGGGACCTCAGTGCACGGCAGGGCCATAAGCTAGGAGGAAGCTGTCTGGACCGCTCCTGAGACTTACTGCAGATGTGTGCGCCATGCTGGTCTACTTTACATCTTCCATTATGATGGTACATTAAACACAGGGGTGGCTTGGAAAAATGTCAACTTCAATTTTTCTGGAGTATTTCTAAGTATTTTCATGTTGCACTTTCATGGTTTACAAAGCACCGTTCCTGAAATAAACAGTGAAGGAAGCAGATCCAGTGCAGGTAACTGTGAAGCCAGAACTCCTTCCCCACCGTAAGTCTCAGTGCTGGGGTATCGTGTACTTGGGTGCCATCATGCACACATGGGGTGACCCTGAGCTTAGGGTCAAAGGTCATCGGATCCTGTAGAGCCCAGTGTCTTCCTTGGTCAATTATTGACTATAGCTTTCCACGACTTCCTAGTCAGTTTCTTCTTTCTCAGCTGTCACATGAAGAGAACACTAGCCCTTGCCCCCCAGGATTGTTCTAAGAATTAAAGGCCTTAGTTAAGATTGTGGTGCATGAAGACAGCTCAGTAAGAAGTTATGCTGATACTACCGGGACAGCATCATGGAAAGACTTGGACATTATGACCCTGTTTCTCTTTCAAACCCTCATCCCTTTTTCTCCTAAGGCTGTCATCTTCCCAGCGAACCACTCAGCTCTGGCTCAGCTCCTTCTTTTTTAGCCTTTATTGAGGGCAAGGCAGGGTGGCAGGAGAATGCAAGATTCCTCCAGCTCAGCTCCTTCTATTTCACCCTCTGCTCCCAGACCACCCACTGCAATCCCTCACCCTTTTTGGTTTTCCTTCCTCACACACAAAACCTCCTAACATAATGGAGTTTTATGTGTGGTTCGTACTCTTGTTTTCCCAGAATGTGAGCTCTACGAGAGCAAGTGTTGTATCTCTTGGTTGAAGCTGGCCTCGGGTGTCTGGAAGGGTGTCCAGCTGGCCTCGGGTGTCTGGAAGGGTGTCCAGCTGGCCTCGGGTGTCTGGAAGGGTGTCCAGCTGGCCTCGGGTGTCTGGAAGGGTGTCCAGCTGGCCTCGGGTGTCTGGAAGGGTGTCCAGTACACAGGCAGCGAGGGAGGAACAGATGATGGTCCCATCGCACCTGTGCTGTGTGTCAGGTTCTTCCCATTTCTCTTTCCTCTTTGGTGCCCTAATAGATCTTTAGCAATCAAAAACCTGCGTGGGGTTTTTTTCCTCTTTAAACTGTTGACACCTTTCCACCCTAACCCAGTGTGTCGTTCCAAGTCTGTTTCTATAGAAACCCTTGATTAAAGATAAAGCATCTATGTCCATCCCAGAATGGTGTCTGGATGGGGCCCCGAGTCAGTGCTCTGCAGCCCTCTGCAATGTGGGCCACCAACCCCGTAGGGCATATGTGCCTCCATACCTCCATGGTTGTCAGAACCAACAAATTAGAATTATCGCTCAGAAACTCAACCAGATTGCAGGGCTGTCTTATATGATCACATTTCCACTGAGACTTAAGTTGTACTGAGGTATGATGGATATTTAATAAAACATACATATTTAAAATACCTATCTGATGAGTTTTGACATATGAATACATCTGTAAAACCATCACCTTAATTAAGATAATAAATATTTCCATCATACCCAAAATTTTCCTTATTTTTTTATGATGTAACACCTGTATATATTACACACACACACACACACACACACACATTGCTCAGAAAACCACTGGCTTCCTTTCAGTCACTCTAGTTTTAATATTCTAGAAATTTTTATAAGTAGAATTATACAGTGGAAAACCTTCGTCCAAATTCTACCAGCATATATTTTATGAGATACATATATGTTGTCACATGTGTTTAACAATTCATTCATTTTTATTGTTATCTCACTAAAGAGGGATCTGACATTTTCTTCACTTACCTAATTAGTATTCCATTATAGAGGGATACTACACTCTGTCCACTTACCTGCTGGACACCGGGCAGTTTCTGACTATTATAGATGAGGCTAAAATGGGTGTTAATGTGCAAGTCTTTGTGTGGGCATGCCTTCATTTTCCTAAAAGTCAAATCGTTCAGCTGTATGATAGGTACGTATTTAACTTTTTAAGAAATGGCTGAGCCCTTTTCCAAGGTGGCTGTACCATTTAATGTTCTTACTGCCAGTGTATGACAGCCCAAGTTTCCTTCTTTTTGTCAACACCAGCTATAGTTACCCTTATTCATTTTCGTCTGAATGGGCCATGGTATCTCACTGTGCTTTTAGCCAGTAACATCCTAACGCAGAGTGGGTCTCAGGGTCCCTGCACGTGCTTGCCATCCTCCTCTCCTCTGCGGGGAAATGTTTTCACGGGGTTACCTAGCTTTGGGTTTGTAAGAATTTCTGAGGACATCTCACATGATCTAGATACAAGTGTTTTGTCAGATAGATGTTTAGCAAATGTTTTCTTCCAGTCTGTCTTTTCTTTACAATTTCCTTTCCATGTTCCCTGAGGGGGACAGTTTTATTGCATGTCCATATTCTGAGAAAATAGAACACAGCAATCATAAACATGAGCAATATTCAGTAAGTTCTAGTTCAATAAATGAGACACATCCTAACTTTAAGTACATCAGAGTCAAGCACATGAAAAGTGGTTTTGATTTCTCAATTTGCCAATCCAAAGTATCAAGATAATGTTGTTATATATTTCATGAGGTCAGTGTCATAATTAATGATAATGAATAAGCCAACTGCATAGCTCCATGCTTAGCATTTAGTAGGAGTTCAAGAACTGTTGGCATCATTTTATTCTCTGATCCTAGGCCGCAGAAGTAGGACCAATAGATAGAAAACTTAGGGATACAGCTTGTCTGAGTCTACTAATTATTTTCCATCCACGTTCAGTAAGTGGAATGATATAGGCAGCTCTGTAAGCTGCTGATCTCCCAGCCCCAGGAGCATTTGGTCCAAGAGAGAAACCATTTGACCAGATTCTAGATGGATTCATTGCTACCTTGAGAGGAATACTCATGTCTCTTCCTGTTCTTAAAAAAGTGTTTGGCTGCTGGTAGACCATACAACAATAACACATCATAACGTATAATCCACACCATATAAAGTCTGCTAAAAAAATGTATACATGTTTTAGGAAAAGAAAAACTTGTTTCAATATTTTAATATTATACTGAGCCATCATGAGATTAATACAAGTTATCTTTGGCCTCTCCAATTACAAGAGGTGCTCAAAGTGGTGGTCTTCAGACATTTACCAGTACAGTGAACTGCTGCTTGGAGAAAGTTGGTCAATGGGATTCCAGCACATGCAGTACATTGTTTCCAACATTCCTGTGTTTGAAACCCTGATCTCAGAGTGATGGTATTAGGTGGGGCCTTAGGGCAGGGACGAGGGCCTAAATGTGGAGCCCTCGTGGATGACATGAGTGGTCTTATGAGAAGAGGCCAGAGAGTTTGCTGGCTGTCCCCAGTCCAGAAGAGGCTCTCATCCCAACCCAACCATGCCAGTGCAGCACCCTGATCTTAGACTTCCAGCCCCTGGCACTGTGAGACATAACTTCCTGCTGTGCATAAGCCACACAGTGTAAAATGCAAGGCCTGTCCAAGTGAGACCCACACTTGTACCCAGACAGACTGTGATTGCTTTGTAGCTGTGCAGTCACAGGCTGAAGACAAGTGCTGCTGACACAGATCCCTGGCAGCTTATCGCTTAACAAACCTCGGTTCCAAGTTGGTCTGGAGATCTTGGGACACAGCTGCAGGATTTCACATCTGTTGGCTCAGTGGGTCATGTGGTGAAGGGACCAAAGGTCTGGGTAACTGCCTGGGGTTCGCCACCTGCCCGACTCTCTACCCAGCACTGCCATTTGAGTCTTAGCTTCCTGCAGAGCCACAGGCACCATCTCTGAGTTGGAACAGCTCTCTCCTGGGTGCTTCCTTCTGGCATACAGTGTGTTTATTTGTTTTGGAAGTCCTCAGAGTGGCATCTTTCTTGCCACACAGCAGTGTGGAATGTCCCCATTTGGTGCTGTCCATTCGGCACACAATATTTACACTGTCATTGAAAAGCTGTTGCACCCTTAGATTCTAATCATCCCAAGATACTTTCATGGCTCCTAAAAATCAGGCCTGCTCTTCTGCAGTCAAGTGCCTGCCTCGCTGCCATCCTGAATACCAGCTCTCGTTGGCAAAAGAACCCTAGTGATGCTCATCCAACTGTGCCAGGCAGACATCACCTAGCAACCAGCAGGCACCATCAGATGAGTCATCCTCTCAGCTATGGGAATCCTTTAAGCCTCTAGGATTTGTTGCAAAATAAAAGCATTGCTCTAGGTGGCCTTGAGAGAAGGGTTTTGCAGTCATGCACAGTCAGGGACAACCCAGACTCCATGACTGCTGTGACTCTGGAGAAGTCACAGTCTGACCTCAGTGTCCTAACCTGGAAAATGGAGAGTGATAGCCGTGCTTACTTCATAGGAATGCCGCACATGTAATGCACTGTGCAGAAGGTACCATAGTAGTACAAGATTCTATGTGAAGTAGGTGTTCAACAAATGCTATCTCCCGGCAAAGTGCATTCTAAAGCTACATTTGAAAAAGATGCAAATCTAAGCATCTAAGGACCAAGCTCTAGTAACCTCCATTCTACTTTAGAAAATCACTGTCTTTAAGGAAGACTCTCAACCATCTTTCATTGAGTTTCTTCACCCTAACTGTGGGAAGCTTGAATTTAAGGATATGAAAAAGCTCTAAAGACCAAAATGCCTTACTAAAAGCAGCCTAAGTGTCTTTTCATTTCAGCTGAGCGAAAGTTAGGAATAATGCGAGGCTCACTGGCGGTTTTGTCCTGCTAGATTTTCATCTTCATCCAGGCACAGCCCTGGTGCTCATACTGCATAAGCAATGATTGAAATCACATTGAAGTCAATGTACTCATCTCACCTCCACCCCCATATGTTATCACTTTAAGCCTCGTTGGCTTCAGAACATATATTCCCTCTCTCTCCCTAAAGCCGAGACAGCCACTTATCAGGAGAAAGAAAGGCATCCTGGGGAATGTAGTTAAACTAGTAGGTTAGGGAAGCCAAGAGCAGCATGACCCAAGGGATGAATGTAAGTTAGAGTCCGGTTCGAGTTCTCAGATTTTACAGAGAGGTAGGTAGGAATTCAAGGGCTCCTGGCCTGTTACTTAGTGGCCTGTTACTAAACTCAACTGGCAGTAACAGGCCTTCAAGCAAGAGGACTCACTAAGGCTCAGCCTTCTAATCTGCAGAATTGATATCATATAACTTAGTTCATAAAGTTGGTGCAAGGATGGGACAATGAATATAAAATGGCAGTTAAAGTGTCAGATACGCTGACTGTTTTCAGTGTAGGATATATGATAATTACAACGCTAATAATGGCAATAGCAATATATAGCGGCGTAAACCAGAACCCAGACTAGAGGGATGGCTGTAAATATTTGGTCTGAGTGGCATATCCAAGCCACTAAGAGAAAACAAATGCAGGAGGTCAAGGGGCAGAAATATGAGAAACAAGAAATAGGCCTTTACTTTCACTTGGGAGCCCAGCTGAAAAGCACAGGGCAGAAGAGAAGTCGTGACCATTCTGGGAGGTACTGACTCCATGCCTGTGCTTCTCCGCACCAGCACTGTCTCCTCGAGGACTCAGGTGACAGCCGCTGCAGGGGTGCCTGATGGAAACAGGTTGCCTGCCTGAGGGGAGCCTGGATGCTCCGGGCGCAGGATGCTGACCAGTGACAGGTCTGCATGCCACACTCACAAGCCCAGCTCTTGAATTTCAGGAGCAGGGTTTCCCTTAGAGCTGCCCAATGGGAGGAAGCATCCCTCAGGTTAGCAGAGCGAGCTATTTCCCAAGCTTCAGGTTCTTCTTAATGAGGTAAAATCTTAGCACATCCAAGATGCCTGTTGGCCATTGTGTTGCTGGCTTTTTACCTCAGGGAGCCCAATTTGAAGGCATTGCTAGAAGCAAAGAATGAGAGAGAGAGAGAGAGAGAGAGAGAGAGAGAGAGAGAGAGAGAGACCTTGAAATGAATTCAGCCGGTTGGTTGTCAGCCAGATCTTTGGCAGGTGACATTTCCAGCTTTCCAGTGAGGCTGGATATGCAACCAGCCATCAGAACCAGTCCTGGTAGAGACGAGGACCAGCAGACAAGAGGTAGAGTTGTGGCCCATGGAAAGCCTTCTGTGGTGGCTCTCTCCTGTTACAGCAGAGTCCTGATCAGCATCTGTCCACCTCAAAGGGTTCAGAGACATCATGGAGCAGCCAGAGGCCAGCACCACGTAAGGGAGCCTGACTCCCTTATGAAGGAGGTGGCTCTGAGAAAAGGGGGGCAGAATTCATCCTTCCAAACAGTGGTCTTTTCTAAGCCAGTAAGGCAGGAAGGACATTTAATCCACTGCAGTGAGGGAATTCTTTAACCTTCCAGGAAGCCTAGGGCATGTGGATAAAATTATAATAATTTAAAAATACTTATGTCTTGACAATAATGTTAACTTACTGAACCTCAAACACTTCTGTATTATGCCCATGTCTAACCTCTAGCACAATGCTTGGTATGCATCAGTACTATACTTAGTGAGTAGCAGACAGGGGAATGAGCAGCCTCTGCCTACATCCGTCTTATATTTTCCACTTGTTTTGACTCCCTAGCTGTGTGACCATTGATAAATCTGTGTCTTCATATCTATAGTTTCTACTTACTATCTATAAAATGGCAATGATGACAGTATCTACCTCATAGAATTGTTGCAAAGATAAAATGGGTTATGGTGCACACAGTACTTACAACAGTGCTTGCTCACGGGGAGCTCTATTGAAATGTCACTGTCACCTCTCCCATCATATCCACCATCATGGCCACTTGGTCTGATTCCTCATGTGGCCACATCAGCTTCAGCCTCTTCTCCAACGCCAGTGACAGCCACTCAAGTATCCCTTCCCTGGGACCTCTCATGATGATATTCTCAGGTTTTCACTTTTGATGGTTTTGATATTAAAACTGAACCTAACAATTTTCTCTTAGTCAAATATTTTTCTTAGCCTAATATTATTCTCTTAACCTAATATTTTTCTCCACATCAGGACAGTGGATTTTCCTATTAACACACACCTTTTATCTTAAACCATTTTAAACTGCAGTGTCACAAAGTTACTTTACTTTTAATCGTCTCTCATGCTCTGTATGCTGACCAGCTTGCTTCCCTGGCTTGAAAAACCTCTTCATGTCCTCTAACGCTGCAGATGACACGGGTACCAGTGGACACAATTGTGAATGGCTGGGTCTTGGCCAAGCAGGTCTCCCATTGCATACAGTGCAGGTCACATCCACCCTGGCAGCAGGATCTCGACCAGTGAAGGTGCATTTGCTGAGTGCCTGCTGGGTGCTGGTGGTGTAGCAGGTGCTGACTGATAACATCAGATGCTCAGTGAACACCCATGGCCCACCCGCCCCAGGAAGACCCTTCTGTGACAGATGCAATGATTGCTTCTTATTAATGAGCTTTTTATATGTGCAGGATTACATCATTGACAAGTGGTAGCTGCTCTATGTTAGGGGCTATGTGCAGCACATTTGCAGATATCAGACAGCTCTTCCTCTAATTGGAGGGGGTGTAGGGGTTGCAGTGTGCCACAGTATGTACTCTAATACATACACAACGCGCTTCTGGAAAACCAAGTTGGTGACGGACAAGACGCATCCTGACCCGCTGTGGTCACCTTATCCAGTAAAGTGGGTAATGGCTTCCTTAGTTCTTCTGAGGCAACCCCAGCTTTCTGTCCCCTCTTGCTGCTCTTGCACAGGTACACATCCAGTCCCATGGTGGCCGCTGGGCCCAAGGCTAGTTGCAGTTCAGGCCCCCCCAATGTTTGCCTCTTTTCTCTCCATTGCTTTGTTGTTCTCCCTACTTATGCATCAGCCAGCATTGTCTTTAGAGCCCTACCCTCAGGACATGTGCTGACCCCTCCCATTGACCCAGTCCATCCTGACCCCGCCAGCACTGTGCATCCTGCACCCCCATTTATCCATCCCAGTCCTCCTGCAGTCAGTTCTGTGCAGAAGAGGAAAGGGAGAATTTCAAAGCTCAGGTCAGACCACATCACCCGCCACTCCTTGCGGTCTGCAGTTAAGCTTAGTATGAGCCCAGTCTATGGTGACAGCCCTGTGAGGTTCACACGGTCTGGCTTCCACCTGCTACCTTTTTGCTTGTCCGCTCTGAGCTACCGACTCTCTTCTTCAGCCCCAGCATGCATTTCAGTGTGAAGACATTCTCCCCACTCACTCACCACTCCAGCCTTGGTGTAGGGGAGGACCCGCCTCTCATGCCACCAAGTCTCTGTCCCTGTGTCACTTTCTCAGCAACCTCTTTCCTGACAGCCAACTTGACTATGCATAGAGTCATACTCTGTAAATGTAACCATGGAAGTGTCTTCAGAGCATCTCCTCTTGTCAAAGAGCATTAAGAGCTGTCTATTTCTGTGTTTATTAAGTGACCTGCAACTAGACTATCACCTCCTCGAGGTCAGGGACATTATCAAATGGGTCCATTTTCCTTTCCCCTGGAGGAGGCTGTGTATGACAGGCACTCAAGCACTTTTTGAATGATGGAATGAACAAAGATTAAATAAAACATATTTATAAAGTGCTAGGCTTCAGCTGGTTACTCTTCGCCGCTGCTGGCTCTTATCACCCCCCCCAAATTTAGCCCCAATCAGGTGAGGCTGCTGTCTGCTCATACATGTCCCCGTCTACTTCCCACCTGATAGGAAAGACCAGAGTCCAGCCTCCTGGACACATTCATTGTGAAACACACTGTGCCCCTACTTTAACAGAGCCAGAATATTTGGCCCTATAAGAAAAAAGAAGGAAAGGGAGAGGAAGAGGAGAGGAGAGGAGAGGAGAGGAGAGAAGGAAGAGAAGAGAAAGAAGAAAGGAGAAGAGAACAGAGGAGAGGAGAGGAGAGGAGAGGAGAGGAGAAGAGAAGAGAAGAGAAGAGAAGAGAAGAGAAGAGAAGAGAAGAGAAGAGAAGAGAAAACAGAAAATGTAATGATCCTTACATTTCACAAAGAGTGCATAGTCATCAGTTCTTCCTGGAGTTTGGTATTCAAGACTTGAGCACTACTAACCCACATGAAGAATCTCCAGAAAGTTCTTTCTCAGGGTTCCTTGTGTCCAGCCCCTGGCATCAAGGCCGCCCTAGCCAGACCTTCCCAGGTACCTCCACACATCTGACTTCTGCTGCCATCCACGTATGAATGCAGTGCACTCACTCACATGCCAAGCTCACTCCGTGTGTCAGAGACTCAGCAGCAGTCAGCCCATGGCCAGCAAGTTCCTAAGTGTTCCTGAGTGCAGTGGAGACGGACAGGCATTGGCAGCAGAGGCCGGGATTCAAATCCAGGTATATCATGCTTATGATCTCTGACAAATCATTAATATTCTGGGACAATCCTTTTTATCTATAAACTCTCTTCATGAGAGTTGTTATGAATATTAAACAGAAAGCATTTCTCAAAGACACTTGACGGGCATGGCCGTCTTTACCCTGACATACCTGACAACCATGACTCCTCTTCATTCACGCCCCCACCTTGTAGTATCTTTTGAATATCGTTAACCTGAAAGCTGTTTCAAAAGAAATCGTTGAGGAAACCAGCAGTGTGTTTGGAACCTAGAAGGCATTAATATTTATGTTTATAATGAATAAATAATAAATGAAATAATGAATGAACATATACTAAAAGCAAAAGCAGACTTTCTCTGGTTAAACAGATGTACAGATTTCAAAATCTGCTGTGCTGGAGCCTCCTTCATCTCAGGAAATGACCAGCGAAGCACGACTGCTGGAACCAGGTAGCCTGGTACAGTGCAGACTGACTGATCACTGGATAGAAATTTAGAGGTACAGATTTTGTCTCAGTATTAAGAATTCCTTGTAATTCCAAACTGTCCAGAACTAAGATGGATCGTTCCTTTCTGGTTAAGCGTAGAGGAATGTCTACGCTGAGGCTGGTGTCAGACCAGTCTTCACTAAACCAGGTGAACAGGTTCCAGCAGTCCTGTTTTGCTGGTCATTTCCTGAGTTGAAGGAGGGCCCAGCACAGTGGACTGTGAGATCTGCACCTCTGTTTAACCAGAGCAAATCTCATTCCTCTGCAGCTTTTTTGACGAGATGATGGATTAATCTGATGTTCTTTAAAACCAGTCTTAATGAGAAAGGAACAGTCCATCCTAGTTCTGCACAGTTTGGAATTTCAAGGAGTTCTTAATACTGACACAAAATCTGTACCTGTAAATTTCTTTCCAGTGATTTTGGTTCGTCTCATCCATTTGTTCATTCATTCTAAGCATACATTGAGCATTGACTGTGTATCCTGCCTGAAGTTTTGCCTTCACTTTGGCCATTTTAATCTCTGTCCTTTTCTTTCATTCATTCTCCTCCCCGGTGAATTTTTTCTGGGTAGCTCAAACCCTTTCCTATGCGTTGAGATCTAATAATTTTTTTTCCAACCAGTCATACAAAAGTTATTTCTGCTGATCTGCCCTGTCTAGAACGTGTGTAGGAAAACACATTGTAATCAATTTATACTCTATTATTTTTAGCCCTACTTGATGAAAGAAATAAGCAATTGTCCTGGTCCTCAATTAGCTAATTATTATGTAACAAATATTGATTTACTTGCCTGACAAATAATTAGTGTGTATACACTGTGTGTCCATCACTCTTCTAAGTCATAGGGATCCTGCAATGAAGAAAATAGTACTCCCTAGCCTTGTGGAGCTTACATTTTGCAGGAAGAGACTGATGAAAATAGGTAAAGGATGTGTGTGTGTGTGTGTGTGTGTGTTTGATGATAGTAAGTGTAAAGAAGAAAAATAAATAAGGATGGCAGGACAAGTTGTGTTGTTCATTATACTGTGTGGTGATTAACATCTGAGATTGGAGAATGGCCTGGATTATTCGTGTGTGCTGTGTGTGTATGTGTGTGTGCACGCGTGCAGACCTGGCTTCCAAGGTCTTTCCAGTCCCTCTCACTTCAGGGTCTTGACCAGCCAAGGTGCCATTGGGGTATCATGTTTTGGCAGCAATATGGAGGTTGGAGGAGGTGATTAGAAACAGCATCCAGCATTCAGGGTGTCAGGACAGAGCACATTCTGATAGCCAGGAGAGCAGGACCCCAGGATGCCAAGCACAGTCAGTCAGGAGATCAACCAGATGGGAGCATGCTCTTCTCAGGAGGAACCAGTCCAGCACATCACTCCCTGATGGGCACTTTCATATCACCAGCACTGTGGAAACAGGAGCCAGAGGATGCACTGACCAAGTACACTCTTCTGGGATGGACATTTCACAGGCAAAAAAGTCATTGAAAGGAAATAATTCCTTCAGCCAGGGGTAAGGGCAGAGTGAAGTAGGGAAAGGAGAGTGGTAGAAGCCAGCCCAGCCTTTGGACAATTTCAGTCCTCTTCCACTCGACAGACTCCCCTCAAATAGCCTGGGGTCTTCTCTCTACCAGCCAAACCTCCCACTGGCCAGGATCAGCCCACCTCAGATGTGCGTGTTAATGTTTGGGGCTGTTCTTGCTGACTGCGCCATTTCGTTTCATTGTCTTGTCCTCCCATGCAGAAATCCACATCCGAGTGAACAGGTGTTGCTAATGGTACGAAAGAACACGAGAATCAGGAAGCAACTTCAAGGCTGAAATAATGACATTTTAATTGGAAATGTATGGCAAAGAGACTAACCTATGTAGATGTATGCAAATCCCATGCAAATGCACATGTGGCCTTTCTCACTATTGTCAGGCTCTCAGTTTGCCTCGTGGGAATTCTTAATGGTAGCTCTAGCTTTCAGCTGGGGCTAAGGGCTGTTGACGAACAATTCTAGATTTTACCTATGTTTAAACCATAATTAAGAAATAGATTGATGGCAACCTGAATTTAATTAGCTTAATTGAATGTTGGAATTGATTGGGTCTTGAGAGAGAGCCCTGTCTCTGATGCTAAGCCTTGGAGAGTTTACAGGGGGTAGAAGGAAAACCAAACTTAAAAGCCCCTCGAAGAAATGAAAAGGAATGGACGAGGAGCCACTGGGAGCATTATTAAAGGGAAAAGGTTCTTATCAGAGAGCCGAAAAAGGAATGCTTGAATTTCAAATCATGCACAGCCATTCTGGGTCAGACCACTCAATCAAATGTGGAAAAAAATGACGTTGGGAAGCAAGATTATGTGAGATTCAGCAGGAAAGCAGGCGTCCGAGTAGGAAATGGATCGCAGTAGCTACACCAGGGCCTGGGGGAAAGGGGAGGATCCCAGGACCCCCCAGTCCTGGTCATGGGGCCCTCGTGAAGTCCTCAGAATGCGAGGAGGGACCATGGAGCTAAAGGTTTAAAAACAAGGAATTTTAGCTATGAGCTGTGTCTTCATTTTTTTAAAGAACTAATTATCTAAGTGATCAAGTCATGTTTCATAATACATGGTTGAAATTTCTCACTTAAAAACAATAGCATTATATGCAGTTAGATGTTCCCAAGGTGAAGTCTCAGCTCTGTCCCTTTATGTGTGTGACCGTAACTAATTCCTTTTCAGCTCTGAGCCTCATTTTGTTTCAGACTGAGCAGTGGAGATCAAATCCAGGGTGAAGCTGGAAAGGGGCTAAAGCACTGGGGTGCTGATTAATCCTTCCCTCACGTTGCGCACCGCCTTGTGATTTGTGAGGAGTTGAGACGCAAATTCTGACTGCCGTTCTGTGTTCTCCCCTCTCTGCAATACTGCCCTGTCCACCCCATCTCTTTTAAGCAGCAACTTGGGCCTCTATTTCTTGCCCTCCCACTCTCTTCTTCATGGACTTTGGTCCATTCCCCCAATCTCACCTACTTCAACAAGGACATACTTCCCTTTTTCTGCATCTGAAGCTGACTTTTCCACCGGTCTCTCACTTTCTCAGTAGGTCTGTGCTCATTTTCTTCGTATCTCTCCATCTCACACCTGTGATGGTGGAATAGTGAGAGAGTCCCCTAGGATACAAAACACGAATCACGTTTTCCATGTCCTTTTTGTAATTATTTGCATATGCATAGATACACAACTAAATTCAGATAGGAAAAAGAAATTACTAAAAACAAAAAAGGCAAAATGTCACCAGATGTTAAATCTGGGCATGGTCAGAATTTTCCAAATTGTCCACAAAGGATATATTATTTTTGATGGGAAAAAAGAGGCATGATTAAAAAAAAATGGTGAGCACCCTGATGGCTTTCAATCCTGCTCCTTCCCAGCTGGTGCTCTGTCCCTCTGGAGGGCCACTGCTTCTCCACAGGTGGCAGGGCCTCTCAAGTTCTCCTGGCCTCCTGGGTGCCGAGTCTGCAAATCTTATATTCAGTTCAGAAAGAACCAGAAGCTTCCATTAGTTGGTGGCCTCTCCTTTGTTTTATTTTGTTAGGAAGCTCAACGTCTGATCTGTATTTTCACTTCCAGGTGTTAGTAGTAAGCAGAACCAGATGGAGACTGGCTGGGGAGGAGCAGATGGGCGTGCACCTTTCCCGGCACATGAAGCAACAGTGAGGACCTCATACCCGAAGAGGTGCTGCCCGGGTACTGCTGGGCTTCTGCTGAACCTTTATGGACATTCATGTAGATGCAGTGCTCCCCCCAGGGCTGGCATTTCTGATGATGAACACCTTTGATTCCCAGGTCTCAAGTGCCCAATCATAAGTTTTAGCTTCATGAGAAGCAACCATGTTTTCAAGATAACAGAAGTTCTGATTTAGGATATCGCAGAAACAGAAATTCTGTGTCTGACTTTCTGCAAATATCTTTGGCATAATCTTTGATCTCGATGTAGGATTTTCTTCCTACAGGTGTAACAAGTACACCCTAGAATGGGACTTCTTGTGATTTCCAGATTATGCTAAGGGTCCACCCTCTTTGGCATTGCAAAAGTGAGGATCATGCAGCTACCGCCATTCCCAGTGCAGACAGACACTGCCACCTGACCCATGGTCTCCAGCCACCACACATAGCTCCAGATCCACGCATAGCTCCTGACCTTGATTTGGGGCAGTTCAGAACCAATTTACAGGGTTTCTTCAGCCTTAGGCTATTTTGCTGTGGCTCTGGCTTGGCGGTCCCAGGACACTTCTGCAATGGTGCTTCCACTGCAGTCTCGCCTTTCAGAACCTCGTGGCATGACAGCTCCTTCTTTGGTCTAGATCTCTTCTCTACACCACTAACCCTGAGTGGCTTCACACGACTGACACTCAGTAGAAACCAATTGCTCTATCATGATGTCACTGTACTTTTCTCCTTGGAGTTACTGGTGAGAGCCATTATTTTAACTGATTTACCTCTGCTGTCCATAGTAAGTCCCTAGTCATGATGACTCTTTTATCAGAGAATGAAATCCATCCAAACGTTCTGCGTAGCATGTTGGTATCACCCTTCTGTGACTGGTTTATGAGCTCTGTGTGTAGGTTCAGGTTATCTTGCTACCTTGTTTCAGTTTGGGTGTCATTAATGTCTAACTTTATGTTGTGTTTAGATCATTTTCCATCTTGGATTGTTTTGGAGTTTTCAGTCTAGCATGGGATCTCTGTGAATGGTCAGTGGCCTGGTCTGAGTTCTTTCTTGGAGGTTGTTTAATACAACAGGTGCAAAGCAGGTTCTGAAAATCCTACTGTAGTTTAGAAGGCTACTCTTATCCTGACCTGCAGCTGTGCTATAATCTTAGGTAAATTAGTTAAATTCCTGGTGTTTCTGGGGTTTTTTAAATTTTTAATACAGAGATAATAATTTTCTATCATATAATGTTGTATCTCAAACATTCAATAATAGTCTTTGTTTATATTTAAAATCATGTGCACAATTTTGTAAACATTCAATGAAGTTAGCTTTTAGCAATTTTTAAGGGATGTGTATGTAATGTTAATAACAGTATTTTACTTCTGTCCTTTTGTTATTAAAGTCAATAATCACATTTGTTTATACTATCTCCTTATATTTCTTAGACTTTATGTTTTTTACTTCTAGGAAATAGCATGTCTCTTACTGTTTCATTGTAAAGTTTGCTTTTTATTAATATAAAATAACCTTTGTCTCATGCAGTGCTTTTTACAATGACTTCCACTTTGAACTGTGGCCAATCACTACTTTCTTTGTGTTTGCTTTGTGTGCTTGATAAATATTTGCAGAGCCTTCCACTCTTCTTGTTTTTGTTTTATTGTTTTTCTAGTATGAGGAGCATATGGTTGAGTTTTGCTTTTAACACAATCCGAAAGACTTTATTTTTTATTAAGGGGACTTCAACCGCTTATATTTACTGTCATACCTGCTATGTTTGGTCTTACCCTGTCTTTTTGTTTTATGCTTTCTCATCTTTATCCTTTCTTGGCTTTTTCCCATATAGGCTGGCTTATCTTCTTTTTTCCTTCTAGTGATTTAAAAGCTGAATATCTGCTTTTAGCCCTCCTAGGTGAACCTGAAAAAAATGATCCTTGAGCTCTTACAGTGGCAGAAGCATAATGGTGGGTGGGCAGCCAGGCTGCTGAGTGAGTCAATAAAACCAGCCTTGAACCACAGTGGCACAGTGATAGCTGTCCCAGGGCACCTTAGGCAGCAATGCAAAGCCCATGTGCCATGGCCTTTGTCGCCTTCCTGTGCTTCACACTTGAGTGCATGCTTTCCAATCTTGGTCCCTCTCTTACGAGACTAAAGCGCCCCTAACTACGCAAAGCATGTCCAGGCCAGACAGATTCTTTAATATCTCCATTCTCTGGCTTACACTATTTCCTCAATGCCTGGACAGACCTCCGAGGCCCAGCTGTGTGTGGATGCACGCGCGTGTGCCTGTGAGTGTGTGAGCTGCTCTCCTGCTGCTGCTGGTCCATTCACCCATAAACAGGGTTGTGTAGCAGAACTCACTGGACAAGACTAACTGGATTCAGGTTCCAGCTCTGTTACACGTAGCTGTGTATGCCCTGGAAAAAAATTTTTTGCCACAGAACCAAAGCTTCTTCATCTGTACCATGGAAATCCTAATATTAAGTCTGTGTCAGAGTAAGGACCCAATAAGATCATGAGGGAAGCATGAGAAGAGCTTAGCCGAGTGGGTATTCAGTATACTTTTAATAAATGAACAAAGGGAAAGTGCAGAAGGGAGGAAAGGAAGTATTGATTTTTAAAAATGGATGATGCGTTTTTTAAAAATTCAAGTTAGGAGATGACTTCTTCCTGAAAGACTAGAGCACATTTCTGAGCAACAGTGCCTGTCATTTTAAGTGACCCCTCCCCACCCCCACCTCTCCTGCATCTCTGGGCAAAGTGCTTGTGTGCAGGCAGCATCTTCATTTATGTCGGCCTGCCTGGCAAGGCCCACAGGCCTGGGGCAAATTTATTAAACTGGAGTCTATTTATTCAATTTATTAAACAGGAATATTTGAAGGGTTTTCATTTAGAAGACTGAGTTGATTTATTCTGTTTGGCTTCTGAGGGCAAGACTCACTCCAGAGGGTAAAAGTTATAGAAAGGCAGATTTAAGCTCAATCTGAAGTATAACAAAAGGTTAGTTGGCAGAGGACTCTCCCATTTGTTCATCCTACATGCACTCCGTCACTCAGAAGTCAAAGAAGATCCAACCACCTTTTATGTACTATGTCCTCTGGGGCATAGTAGTGGGCTCTCTCAGATATTTCAGTATCATACATTTCTTTTTCTGTCCATACAAATCATTGTGTGTATTCCTATTCCATTATATAGATACATTATCCCATTTATACATATACTGAAAACTGGGGTTCAGAGGTGGTCTCTTGTGTCAGTGCTGAATAATGGCTAGCATGTGATTGCATATGGCTTAAACTCAATCTCTCTCTTCTTTAGATAATTCATTCTCTTTCCACTTGACTCTGCTGTCTGCAAAACAGAAGATGGCATCTACGTGGCCACCGGAGATTGGACATAAGACTGAGAAAACTATCGGCCCACTACCCCACCTTTCTTTTCCTTTCATCTTTCTCCTGTCTGTTCACCCCTACAAACCCCAAATCACATGCACAATTCTGCATGTCATGGTTGTGACAATTAGAAGGCACATGGTGTCAGGCCACTTCTTCAAAGCATCATTCAACACAGACCCTACCTGCATCCCACAACCTCCAGGGAAGTGGTTTCTCCATTCAGCTTTAACCTGGAGGAGCCCAGTGGTCACATGAGTGACTCTTGACATAGAACAGTAGCTATCCTTTGGTAGTAGCAGTGGGGGTGCATCTATTACTCATGGTCCTGTCAGGAAACAAAGTTGGCTTTAAATGGTTCTGAGAAGACTCTGGTATCAAGACAGTACTCGCAGAGCACAGCTGTAGACAACATTGAGGGATTCAGTAAGTGACAACTCAAGGACCTAATCCTGGCAAGTTGTTGTTACAGTAGTGCTGAAAAAGCAAAGAGAGGAAACACTGTTACCTTAGCAAGGAAGAGCCAAGCTGTGGAGGAAGGGCAGTCCATGCCCTTGTCCTGATGGGCTCAGCCACTGCAGAGGAGGCTGCCCTGCGGGGAGGAAGAAATATCCCAGCCCTTGCTGTTCCAATTCTTTGATTTCCCACTGGTAGGAACCAACCAGGAACTAGAAGGCAGAAGAACCTCATTAGACTACCCACCAGGTCAACCTATTATACTATAGAGCAGGAATGGAAAGGCACCAAGAGAAAAATTTGTAAGGAAAGACTGCGGCAACCCATCACATGGACAGAATCAAGAGGGGAGCCCATGTTCAGTCACCATGGCAGAGCCTCTTTCTACTTCTCTGCTTTTCAGAAATGAAGGGTTACAGAATTCTCTAAGGATTTCTTTTTTAGGCAGCTGCCATTCACTGTGCAGGTCCTGCCAAATATCATGTTGGCCTCAGGACATTTGAGTCTTTAGAATGAGTTCTCCTGGATTTAAAGATTCATAGGCATTAACTCACCAAAGACTTAACCATTGCCATACTTTATTCAGAATATGTGGAACATACAAAGGAAAAAGACGGGGCCCTGGGTGCTTGGCCCATCACGGTACCTAACCACAACAGTTCCTTGCAGTTACTGAGATGGACTAGTCATACAAAGTGTGAATGTTGGCCTGGCCTGATTAAGAGATACCCAGGGAGGGTGACCTTTGGGTCTTGAAGACTGAGAGAATGAGGAGATTTATTGCAGCAGGGAAGACAGGCCTACTTGGGAGACAGTAAGGCAAGGAGAGATGTTATGCACAGGGAGGAGCTGAGGCAGACATTATTATGCTGGAGCAAAATAGTAACGTCCTGGGGGTTGGATCTGGTCAGATTCTTGCCTCTTCGTGAGGGGATGTTCCAGAAGATTCCAGCATCCCTACCCTTGCCACTTCTAAGCATAGCCCTGTCAGAGGAAGCAGAAAGGTGCATCTGGGACCAGAGGCTGCCACTGTGGGATGAGAAGAGCTCAAAGTCCTAGGGCTGCTCTTCAGAATGGGGCACAAGGCCAAGTCCCGCCATTTTACCTACTCCTTCTTCAAAGACTTCTGCATATGTTTTTTTCTAGAAGACTTTAACAGACTCTATCCCTGTCCAGAGTTAATTCAAAAATTAGTAAATCTGGGTGGGCTTCCAAGGAGAGATGGATTTTAAGCTGATGCCTAAGAATGTAAGAGAAAAAACCCAGCCATTTTGGAGGTTCTTTTATGTGACAAGGTTTGTAAAGTATATTAGCTCATATAAACATCAATAACCCTGGTGAGGTGGAAATTCTTGGTCTCATTTTTCAGAGGAGAAACTGAGATTGAAACAAGGATTTGTCCTAGATTCCCTAAGTGGGTACTAACCAAGGCAGAACCCACACTGCCAGAGCTGAATCCAGGACTCATATTCTTGCCAGGACCCTGTTTGCTTACCAAGAACAGCACAGCCCCCACAGTTGGAAATGTTAGGCAGAAAGGGACTTCTCTTCTGTCCTTGGGTGGCCTCCACCAGGATGGTTCCTGAGAGGACTCAAAAAATGAAGTTACCCTCTTATTTCACACTTCTGTGCTTACGCTTATGTGAATCCTACAGCTTGGGATACACATGTGTCTCCCATCCCTACAATTCTTCACAGCTCTTGTCACTTTCCTACATCTTTCTTAACATAGCTCACATCAAAGCCATATATCACTCCCATCATGTTGGACAGCTTCATTGTTTCCCCCACAACACTGTGCTCCTGTCTAACTCTTCCCTGTGCTTCCAGCACTATCCACACATGTGTTCCACTCCATAAATACTGCCTGCTGAGAAAGCCCATAGCATTACAAGTGCTTCATACACAGTGGTTTCCACTTCGTTTCTCTTCTTGGGGCAGGAGACACTGGATGATTGTTTTATTTAAAACTAGCACCCCCAACCTCCTCAGCGAGTCATATCAAGTGGGAGGCTCCCTCCAAACTGAGCCATAAGTGCTGCTTGTTGAGGTGAACATTACGACACCGTGGTTTGTGCAGGCTGATACTGTTCATCAGCATCTAGGCCCCCTTGGCCTTACAGGGGGAAAGTAGAGCCCCCGTCTCTTCAGGGGGCTGCCTCTTACGTGGGCAGGTGAAAGGGATCTTGCACTTATAGGGCCAGGGCAAGGCTAGCTGATGAACTGACAAGTGCAGAGTAGCACACAAAGTAACAGTAAAACAGAATGAGCATGCATTGCCTAATGGCCTCCTTCACAGCTGTGTACACTGATTTCATCTTTGCAAAGCACTCTATTGTTTATGAGGCCTCTGGGTGCAATTTTATGCCTGACTGAAGAGGTTGCTAATAGCTGCCATATTTGTGTTTAAGGACCTGCAAAGGATTAAATGAAGTATTTTAGAGCAATGAGCCATAATAAACTAATAATATATTGGAAATAAGAAATGTTTTTAAGCCAATAATTAACTACAAATCTGGTGAACTTTAAATGACAAAAAGTACTAATTATAAATGCACTTGTTCCATGCATCCTTCCATAGGAGGAGAAAGAATAAAAGAATAGATGTGGGGCGCTTCGGGTCACCGAGGGTGGTGGTCCCTGAACGCTCCCTCTGGCATCACAGCTGAAAGCCATCGGGGCCACTTAGTGAATCACCGGGCTTCATTTCCACTTTATGGGGATGAGCAGAAACCCGGACCTAAGCTCCCACTCAGATGGGCAATTTCCTCTCCTACGTATTTGCCAGGCCAAAGGTTTCCAGTTCTTGGTTTGCTACAGGAATCTCCCAAAGGATGCTTGAAACAATGGCTGGTATTTAAGAAAAGGAATTCATGTTTAGGTGAGCTGGCTTGTCTGCAGTAAGCCAGCTTGTCTCACTCCAGGGACGAGAAACCCAAAGCATACAGACCCGCAGCACTGTGCATTTGGGGCTGAGGTTGGTAAGGACAGAGCCCGGTGCCAGCTATGGGCCTCTAATGCCATGCTCTTCTCATCATCTCTCATCATGTCTCTTTTATTCACCCTCTGTATGATAGGCAAGAGGGTTATTTTCCTCCCTACACTTTAGAAAAATATATTACCGTACTTTCCTCAGCAGTTGTTTCTTCTCAAAAGTAATATAAAACCATCTAAAGTGAAGAACACATTTTTAAAAACTCAAATTAAGAGTTTAAAATTACACACAGTTCTGCCAGCCAAGTAAGTTTTTGTCAACTTTCTGTTGCATTTCCTTCAAGCATTGTCTTCCATAGAAATGTAATAAAATCTTAGGGTTGTATCCCATGACTTTTCAGTACTGTAACTTTTTACATTATGTACATTTTTGGCATTATGTGATGTTGCTGCATCTTCTCTAGTATTGCTTTATAATTTCTTAGTACCCCAAAGCATATATTCCCCATTGATGAATACCTAGTCTTTTCTAGATTTTTGCCTTCAAATAAAAAGTCAATAAAGATCAAGTCTAATGCGGTACATGGCATCAAATAGACATCCCACATATTTGAAGAATAATAGAACCAATTTTTGCAGCATTTCTCATCATTTCTTATGAAGGAATTTCCCAAAGAATAAGTTACTGAATGCAAGTACTTAAATTCTACAAGTTTCTTGATTTATATTCCCAAATTGTGTTCAATTTCCAGCATGTGGTAGGCATGCATACATTCTGGAACCTATTTTTTTTTTAAAGATAACCCAGCTCCTAATATGTTTTCATTTATCTTCCTTACTCTTATAAATTGAGTGAGACACAGTTATCCAGACTCATTCCTGAGAAATTCACCGCTTAATGAAAAGATACTACAGTAGCATTATGGGTACCATTACTGAGGGTGTTTTCAGGCACTGTGGACTATTCCAAGCACTTTACATGTATGAATACTTCTAACATCTCAACAGCCCAACAGGCAGATCCTACACTCCTAGCTGCCCACATCGGCCCAGCTCAGTAGCCACCTTTGAGTGGGGCCCCTCAGTTCTGCATTTGTGGCTGCAGCAGGTCTGAACCCAACAATCAGACAGACAATGAATCACATTATGGTGTAGTGCTCACTCTGAGAGAAGAAAGCAAACAAATCTGAAGAACACAGAGGACTCTGTCTGAAGGGTTCCAGGAAAGAATAATACAGTTTTGCAGAAAAACTGGCATTCACCAGGAAGAACCTAGGAGACCAGCAAATATCGAATACAGACTACAGAAACCAGCTGGGCAGTGGAGGCATGGGATGTTCAGGGAAAACAAGGGAAGAGAAGTAGGTAGACCCTTGTCTGGGCTCTGGAATCACAGTTGCGGACTCCAGGTCAACGCTTGCTGTTATTAACTCTTTGGCCTTGCATGTCCCGTGTGCCTGTCCCAGAAGGAAACATTCAGTAAATAGCTACCCCTGGTGGCAGTGATGACAAGGGTGACAGAAGTCATGGCAGCCATGGCAGGAGTGGTGGCGAGGGTGGAGACGGACAGTGAGTGGCAGGGATGGAGGTGAAGACCATGGGGACGGCGAGACAGGGTGGGTGTATCCAGGGCTGTGGGGCTGGTGGCGACCACGGGGAAGACAGCTAATGTGTCAGGCGCAGGAAGTGAATGGAGCGTCTGTTTGCGGGACCACATGGCAAGAGATGAGGAAGAACAGAGGACTTCGCAGGCCAGTTTCTTAAGTTGGGCTCTTTTCTTGGAAACATCGAAAGAAGAGGCAGGAAAGGGTCTCAAGCAGAGCAGTGATGTGATCTAATTCAGAATGAAGGCCAGGCATGGTGGCACTTGACTGTAATCCCAGCACTTGGGAGGCCGAGGCGGGAGGATTGTTGTGAGTTTAAGACCAGCCTGGGCTACAAAGGGAGCTGGAGGCCAGCCTGAACTGCGTAACAAGACCCTGTTTCAAAAAGACAAAAAAAAAAATTAATTCAGATTTAAGAGCTATTTTAGGATAGAAGCCACTCAAATCCTATCATCTAGACATCCAGCTATTCTTCATATATATAACATCATATCAAATTCGGAGCAAAGAATGATCACGCTTCAGTCCGCACCAGCACATCTGGAAGGTACTTCAAGCAGGTTCAGGTAGACACAGTGTCCATGGTAAGCAGTTAGCATTGTGTCCATAAAGCACCCCCAGATGGCTTTAAGCAGAGGATGGCGAAACAATCTAATTTGTCTTTCAAATGATCCTTTTGGTTACTGCCTGGGAATCTTAGAGTGTAGAGGGAGGCAGCAAAAATTGAAGACAGATCTGCTGTGAGACTACTGTTTTAGCCCAAGAGAGAAACGCTGAGAGTATAGACTGAGGAATCCTGCGAGATACATTTGAATACTGTGGTAGACTAGACAGAAACACAAAAGGGACGGAGGAGCCAGGCAGCACCTCTGATTCTCTGGCTTAAGCTGCTTGGGTGGAAGGGAACACATTTTCTGAGGTGGGGGATCTGGGGAGATGTGTGTGTTTGGGGCTGTGATGAAGCATTTGGTTCGCTAAATGACTGATGAGACATTTGTGCCATGGATCAGGACATATCCTTGGCTCCTCTGTAGGAGGAGATAGGGGACAGAAGGGGGAAGGAGTGGGAGGCTCTGAGACAGGGAAAGAGACAGGATCTCTGTTAGCTATTATGTGCAGCAATAACCCTTGCTGTTTATTGCCCATTTAATAGAGTGTACATTACAACCCACAGTGATAATCAAGAGACGGGGGAAGCCAAATAAGATGTGGAGATACCATAGGTGGAAAATTTATTCCCCTGCAAAAAGGTTCACGTTTCTGAAAATGGTCTTGGGCTGAGTCTCAGTCCCTGCTTTTTTCCTTCTCTTCTTCCTTCATCCTCAGATATGAGCAAGAGGCTTTTAGGGCAGAGTGAGTGACTGTAAGCAGAGGGCCATTCTGAAAAGGAGAGACAAGGGGTGACTTACCCAAGGGATTCTAAAGCCCATTGTCTTCCCTGAAGGGGAATGGCACACTGGGTATTAAAAACCATCACAGACCCTTCATACCAGGGGTCAGAATGCTTCTATATTCTAGATTAACCATCTTAAATTTTGATTAGATTCTTAAGTTCTCTGGCCTCAATTTGCTCATCTGTAAACAAGGGTCATAATAACATCTTTGCAGACTTACGATAACAATTAAATGAGACAACATTTGTCACTTGTACCAAGTGCACTGACAGTGGTGTGGTAAATATTAACTCCTCTTTCCACTCTTTTCTTTCCATGCTTTATGAAGTCAACCTTGACTGCTAGCACTAGTGACCTCGAGTTGCGTTTAAGTGTGTGATATGTGGGTGGGGTCCTTGATGTGGGGTCACTCACCCTTCCTCTTGGGTCTTGGATCTACAGATGGATGGAGCACCCAGGTTCAGGGTGCCTGTTACTGGATGCCAGTGAGTGTCGGTGGCCACATGGTCCTCCTTGTGTGCTTTCCAGAGCGTGTCTGCATTCAGGTGTCCTTTGGAAACAGCAGCATCTGGTGTCTGTTGCCTAAGCAATAACCTGGCTGCAGGCTTCAAGGGGAGTAAATCGCAACATCTGTGTTTCCCCAGCAAAACAGCAGGGCTATTAAAATAGCTCGGAGGCACGATCTATCACAGCACTGTCTTCCTTGTTTGCAAGAGCTGTAACTAGATAACTGAGAGTCTGCAGAGAGCCTGAGATGTTGACAGGACCAGAAAGGGGGTTTCAGAGACTTGGGTTCATGCGCAGTCCCCATCAGTAACTTTCTGGGTGACACTGGGCATATCATGGAAACACTGGGCACCTGAGCTTAGAGCTCCCAGAGGCGTTGTATGGCTTGCAATAACAGTTGCTGCTTGGAAATGGGTAGAGATGGTGAGAGAAGTCTTCTGTTACATGACATTGGGGAAATCATTCAATTTCCCTATGACTTAGTTTTCTAATCTGAGATCAAGGATACCATAGCTTCCCTAAGAGTGTTTGTGAAGACTGAGATGCTGCCTCAAAGCCCAGTCTATATAATGTAGCAATGTCAGGTGTCTTTCTGATTTTGGGCCCTGATGCTGCCTGGTATCGCTGTGGAATCACAAGGCTAATGCTATTTGTTCTGCACACAGAGCCTCAAGTCACAGTGGCAGCTATTATCAGGCATGATATGTCCATTGTTCCTACCCTACACCCTAGCCACATTCATTTCTCCTAGGCCTTCTGCCAGGCCACTGTGCCATCGTTCTCTAAGACTGCATACCAATGTCCTCCTTGAGCCCTCTGCACAGAGAACTTGAGGTCTCACTGATACCGAACCCAAACCTCCCAGGTCTGACAAAGGGCGGAGCACCTGAATTTGAATGTGCATCATTCTGTAACCTGAAGGATGCTTTGTGTTGCCCATGCAGGAGAACAAGGCTGGCCTGGCCTGGGCAGACCTATGCAACCCCTGCATCTCCTCTGCTCTCCAGTGTCTTTTAGACTTCTAGTGGTAGCTTTCACAGTTTTGTACGCCCATGTAAAGCAATAATCAGATGCCTCGTCATATACATATATGTATATTTATAAAACCTGCACACACACATATATATGTACTCACAGTTTGATACACATTATTTCCTCTGCAGACCAAAATATGTAAAGTGGCAACAGTATGTGTTGAATTCCTTTATGTCTTTGTATAACTCATTTGGTGCTGGGAACATAGTATGAAGGAATGTTTGAAGAATGAACGATGTATCTCAGTCCATAGTAATTATTCACTGGTATTACTGTGTCCAGGGAGGCAGTCAGCATGAATTTTCTTTTCATAGTATTGTAGCCTATGTATATTTTATTTTCAAAATGAAGCCAAGTGATTCCTCTTAATGAAATGCTGGAAGTAGAGGAGACAAAATTTGCACTGCTTTAAAGCTTCACTTTGTACTTCAAACCAGCATTCCTTACCTTAGTATAACGTCATGGACAAAACCATGTAAATTTACTGCCATCTAAACTCAAGGCATTATTATTACAGTGTTTATTATTGTATTTGCGGTTGTTTAATACTGCTTTATATTTTCACATTTTGTATTCTAATACATTAAACCACAAAACATTCCAATTCATCTTCTGTTTGATATTTTAAATAGGCTAATAGGATGCAAATAGGAGCCATGTTTTTATTTTTTGTTTTCTGGTTTTTTTGTGGAGGGTTGCATTTTGTTACAAATATTGTATGCAAATATTGCTCTGCTGTTTGGGCAAAATTTAATGAAATGTAATTTAATGTGATATTTTTAAGCACATGAGATTTTTCCTGAGGGCTTTAAGCCATGGTCCTAAACTATGTTAAACCATAGCTGAAAGAAGTCTGAACAAAATGAGTTTCTTTCCTCATTTTGCTGGCCTCTCCTGGCTTGATGACATTTTGCTGTCCATGCCAAATGGCGTTTTGAGTTTCACATGGTTAAGCCAGGCTGTAAATGAGTTTGAAAATATTCAGGTCTCCTTAGGAGAATATATTGCTGCTTCCACTTTTAGCCTACTCGTCAATTCACCAAGTATTCTATTTACTGATTAATTCACCAGACTCATTCACTCATTTATTTATTCAACTCTATGCCTGCTGTGTGTGCCTGGCATTAATCTCCTTATTTTCTTACTCTGTTCCCCGAGACCTGAGCCACATGGTCCTGGAAAACCTCCACAAAGAGAGCCCAGGACATCGCCTGGCTTCTAGAAGGGGCTGAATACACAAGAAAAGGGGCACAGAGTGACTTCTCCTTTTATGTAGCAGAGATTCTGTTATTGATGGGATGTTCATCTGAAAAATGTACAAATAAACCCATGTCCAAATGCATACAATGGAAACTGAACCCCTGCTTTTAGGTTTGTTCTCAGAATGAAACAACATGTCTGCAGCACCTAGCAGAGTGTCTAGCATCTGATTAGTGTGATTAATCTGTTCTGTTCTGTTGTCCATAGAAAATTGGTAGGATTCACCACCCATAGTGGCAATGACAATGACCGTGCAAACTCACTGGGGGGCAGATTTATGCATACATGACTTAGGAATGTTCTGGAAAGTGATTGTTAAGACAGAGATTTTCTTCAGTCTCAGCCACTCTGCTTAACAAGTCCTTCCCGCATTCATTCCCTTTCCCATCCACCCCAGCACGACCCAGCCTCCTTCTCCACAGCCTAACCCCAAGTCACATGTGGTCCTGGGTGTGACATGAGGACTGCAATGGGGAAGGAAAGGAGAGACTGAGTCTTCACAGCACCTCACCCTTCCCTCCAAGCCCACACTAACCCCCAAGGCCAGCTCTGGATGGGCTGCAGCCCATGGCCAGCCCTCCTTGCACATGCATTTCCCTGCAGAAATGCCTGGGCTCCTGATCCACTTCTCTTGGTAATGTAGGCAAATCCATTTCAGTGCTAGAAGCACCAAAGACTCAGGAGAAAAGAAACAGGAAGTTTATAGCACTTGACTCCCTCTGTCTCTATCTCCTGCCCCTCTGAACTTCACTCATCCCTAAGCCAGACAAGCCTGCCGTGATGTGACTGTCCATCCTTCCCTGTGCCCCAGGTCGGTCGGTGCGTGCTCTATGATGTCACTGTTCTGCATCTGTCCTGTGACTAACTTGTGTCTTCTCTACACCTGTGGGGGTCCCAGGGCAAGGGCCTGTCTCCATGCTGAATATTTCCCCAGCACACAGCACGATCTCTGGCACATAGCAAGTTCCAGGTAAGTATTCATTGAAGGAATGGTTAGAAAAATAAAATAAATGTGTATTATTTAGTGACCATGAGAAGCTCCTCATCACTTTAAGTGAAGCCATGTCTTCAGAGCACCCAAGGCCACCCACACACTCAGGGCACCCCACCTGTCCTTTTACTTGCATTCATTACAGAGGTGCAGCAAGGAGGGACAGCAAGTTCCTGGGCCAGGTGTTGGGGGGAGCAGAGAAACAACCTGGAAGAGTCCAGGCTTAGCCTTCTTCCCTCTCCTTCCCAGAAGTCATTGCACAAAAAGCACTCCCATCACCCCACCAGTTAAGGTGTAGCAGCATTGGTGCAGTGTTTCTGGCCCAAGGAAGCCCATTTGAGACCTGGTGCCAAAGGTTTGTATAGGGTCTGGTCCCATGTGCATGCTCTGCCTTGTAACTTCCGAAATCCCAGACTCCCAGGAGAAAAGGGTGCTCACCAGAAACTCCATTTTTTACCTAAGTGTCATCAGTTAAGGGCCACCTAAGCACCCAAGTGCTGAGAGACCATACAAGGGCACAGGAGCTAGCAGATCCTCCTGACATGGCAGCCTCAGACCCATATGTGAATTCTTTTCCCTCATAGAGAACTAGACCTGATTTTTTTCAGTGTGTGAGGAGACATCAACACTCACACGCATTCATACAGATGAGCTAAGAACTTGATGAGACATCCCATCCAGGGACATAGATAAGCTGGCCAAGGTTGGGATCATACTACTTGGATTTCAACCCTACCTTTAATACCAGCTGTGCTGCCATGGACAAGTTTTATAACCCACCACTGCTCTTTGCTCACATGTAAAAATGGGGAAAGTGTTAGGTCTACCTCCGGAGATGGCTGTGAAGACTGAATGAAACCAAGCCCACATCCACAGCACTTGATGTGGAGCAACTGCACATTCACAGATGGGCAGTGTCAGGCGGGTCCAGTGTTCGTTCAGTGGCCTTTCTTTGCTCCGTGCATGTGGCTGAGCCACTGAATCTGCAATTGACAGCTCCCCGAGTTCTCATTCTGTCTCTGACAGCCACTTGCAGAATAATTTTGAGCAAGTTAATGGTACCCCCTACACTCGGTTTCCCAATCTTCGCAGTTAGAAGAGTGATCCTTGCCTGGCCTGCCCTCAGGGCACGGCAGGAGGGAGTAGGGTGTCACAGGGAGGCACCAGCCTTGTGGAATCTGGACAGTGGGTGGCCCCAGTCTCTCTGCCCCTCGGCCTCCCAGCCTGGAGTGGGGCCACTGAGTAGGTACCGCATTTCTCAAGTGCCATCTGTCATCGCTGCCAAGCATGTAGTTCTGCAGGCAGAAGATAGTGAGCGTGCGAATGTTCTGCGTTTATCCTCATGGGGGATTATATGATTATCAGACAAAGCAGTTTCTGGCTGTGGTTGTTGTACATTAAGGAAATCCTATCACATCCTGTGAATCTTCAGCGAGTGTAGGAATCTCCTAGTGGCAGGTGGCAGGCTGAGCAGAGAACTGATGGAAACAGCATTGTCCTCTCCCAGGCTGTGAGGGCCCCTGACCCAGGGACTGTCTTCTTACTGGGTCATGGAATCTACCATGGCAAAACACTTTCAATGAATGTTTGTTGGATGAATGAATGAATCATATTAAGTGAAAGAATTGCTCATAGGAGACCGTGTGTGGCATGCTCACTGCTATGGTCTCAATGTCTGCACCAAAACTCATGCTCAGATGTAATAAGCTCCATGGCAAGGTATTAATGGGGAGAAATATTCAACTATGGTGTTTGGGGTTGGGACCATTGAGAGATAATCAAAGATAAATGAGGCCATATGGGCACGGCCTAATCTGATGGCACCTTGACTTTATAAGATGAGGACAGAGACCTGACCATGGACATTGTGCCTCTCCACATGATGTCCTCCACTGCCTGGGCCCTCCACAGAGTCCCCACTGCAAGAATTTCTTCAGATGCAGCCAAGTGATCTGGACCCTCCCAGCCTTCAGAACTGTGAGCCAGGTAAACCTTTCTTCTTTATAAATTACTCAGCCTGTGGTATTCAGTCGTAGCCACAGAAAGTGGATTGTAAAAGTGCCTGCTGTCTACCAGGTATGCAAATAAAAACCCCAAGAGCCTATGAACTGCAGGGAGGAGGGAATAAGGGACAGACCCAGAAGGAAAGCTCAGTCCTGTGAGGCTCCAGATCGACAAGAGACTTCCAAACACCTAACACCAAGACTGTTTTATTGTCTGCTTATTTCACTTTTCTTAAGTAAGCACCTACATTTTTTAATAAAATTGCTACTCAGTAATTAAACATGGTCTCATAATTTCTTTCAAAATATTTCATAGTGCATCTTGGGAGAGAAGAGTTGGTTGCAGGAGAGCGACTTTCTGTCTGTCTTTAAAGGCTGAACCCAAACAAGGTTAGCCCTGGAGGGGCAGGGACTGAGAAGACAAAACACTTATTAAATTATCTGAAAGAGTGCTCTCCTAAGCCTCCTTAGCCCATGCTTTCAAGGTGATAGATTAACTGAAATAAAATTATTGAATTGAGAAGCCATTCATTAAAAGGGAATTTCAGGAAACCAGAATGCTTTTTATAATATTACCGCCAGTGCTGCCTATTAAATGAAAGTTATGTGTTCTTTGGAGATAGGGAAACTGCTAGTTTGTCATCTTTTTCCTCTCAGCCCCCTAGCCGTGCAAAAACCCATCATTTACAACTTCCGACATAATTGGAAAGTTAATTAGTTTTCTTCAGATTTCACCTGCCTTATTTAACCACCATTTCCATAGCCCTCCATCTTTTTTTTCTGTGATCGTCATTTCTGTCAAAAGCATCATATGTTTTCCTCTTTGTCTATCCTCGCTGTCAACCAAAATCAAAGACGTGTCCCTCCCCACGTCAGCCTCTCCCGCACCCGTGCTGCACTCCCTGTCTCACTGCTTTTATTTGACTTGCTTCCAGTACTTCCATCCACGGGCTCCTGTTGAGCACCGGTGCTACCCCTGGAATGGGAGGAAGGACACACCCAAGGAGGAAGGACTGAAGGCCATCTTCAGTCCCTAAATTGCTTTCAAAGGTGCAGCGTGGGAAACAAGATCAGAAAGTATCCAAAGAAATGCTCTGGGCTGCTGAGAAAAGGTCAGCATTTGCAATCCAATATCCAGGAATCTACCACTGTGAGTGGTTCAGACTTCCAACTTCCTTAAGGTGGTAACGCTCTGCCAGACTGCCGCACACACCGCACCTACACCAGGAACTCAGCAATCCTTGCTTTCCTCCTTCAGCCGATGGCTGTGTCGAGGTCAGCAGCCCTGGAATATCCCAGCAGATACTTAAGTGAGGAGTGAGCAGCCTGGCTTAGGCCCTGGGACAAGTGAGCTCCCTTCCAACGGTCACTAGCTCCCTGTCCCATGCCTTCCTCTCCCAGTTCTAGTGACAGCTGCAGGCAAGCCAAAGGTTGTACAGGGGAAAGCAAGCTCGGCAGGCCCTGGGGAAGCTGTGGTTCTTGACCTGGACTGGAAATATTAATGAGATAGTAGTCAGTATTCTCTGGACATCATCGTCACGGGTGGAGAAAGAGGAACAGTACTGAGGACGGAGTGCCGAGGCCTGCGGCTGTGTTAAACGCTTCACAGCCTTCCGCTATTCACTTTTCCCAGCAGAACTCAGCAAGGTAGAGAGCATTATTGTCTCCACTTAAATGTGAAGAAACAGGCCCCGAATCTTTACTTTCTCAGGGTCACAGAACGGGCTAACAGCCAGGCCAGGCCTCAGTGCTGATGCAGATCCGGTGTAGCCCCCACTGAGAGCCTCGAGGCACAGGGGCCTGCCTCTCCTCTTGGCTTTTCTCCCTAAGCAGTGGACACTGGTTCTCTGTACCTCAGAGTCCTCCAGCGCTGGCCAGAGCCACCCTTCATTCTGATATGTGCTTGGTGTTCTATCAGAGAAGGACAGGGTATGAAGAAGAAAGGAGAAAAAAAACGTCTTAAAAAACAGGTTTCCGAAACAGGATCTGGTCTTTGGCAGCATTAATTTTTCTTCCAGTAACTTATCTAAGATTTAGCTCATCTTATATTAAACAATAACGAGTTACCATAGCAACCTCATCGCCATGTAATAATACTCACTTCCTTCCCAACTGTAAAATCAAAACCAGAGAGGCAAATAGAAACCATCAAATTACCCAATAGCCGTCTTCCTCATCTCTTTTTCCTTTGCAGAATGATTATTGATCACTGTCTTTATTGGCGGTCAGCGACACGATTAATCCTGATCCTCACCCCCATGCCAGTGGCCCTCTATGAAGATCAGAGCTGAGAGGAGCTCGCAGTCCCCAGAGGGACAGAGTGTCTCCCGATTCAGGTGAACGAAGAAGTTTGAGTCAGGGCCATCTCTTGCCAGCTGCAGCCAGCATTGCTCTGGGGGCCTCGGTGTCTCTCGCTGGCCTCAGAATGCGTGATTAACCCCGTGGGCTTGCGGCATCTGCGTGGGGCCTGCTCACCGCGTCCCCCACCTCCTGGCAGGAATTCGCATTCCTGTTGGCGCCTGGGCCCCAGTGGCTGCGGCAGATGTTCCCTGCACGGTGCACAGCGAGGGACCAAGAGCCGCCCAGCCTGCTATCTCTATGGCCCTCCTGCCGCCATCTCTTGCTCTTCCTGTCAGCTAATTCTGAGTTTTCCTGCAAGATTCAGGTCAAGCATGGCCTCTGGGAAGAAGCCTTTCTTGATGTTCTCAGTTTCTGTTGATGAGTTCAGGTCCTGTTGGGCCGCTGCCCCACGCTGCTCACACTGCACTGTAAGGGCTCACTTGTGTCCCGCCCACCAGTAAGTGTGAACTACTGGAGATGATGCTGTCCATCCATAAGTGTTGCACCTCCGAGCACACCAAGCAGTAGAAGCCCAGTAAATACCAAGCACCTCACTTTTTCGACAGCATTTAGCATGAGGTTATTTATTGGTACCAACCAATGGATAGTTAATCATCCCAAATGGCTGTCCTTACCTTCTTACAAGAATTTTACATGTGAATAAAAGTAGATGGACTGAGAAGCAAGTTTGGTTTATCTGCTCTATCTCTGGCAAGCCACATCTTTTTAATTTCATGCATGGACGGAATGATACGTCATGCCTTTTACAGTGCGACAGCCTGCTGCCTTGTATAGCTCAACATGCTTATGCAGCTGGGCATAAAAAATTATTCTCAAAGGGAGGAAGACCGAGGACATCCAACATGGTGGCAAGGAGCCCGGGGCGGTGTTGGTTTTCTGCCCTAAACTCATGACCTCATCTGCTTGTTACTGACCTAAGCAACATTCACAGACGAATTCCACAGAATTCAGGCAGTTCGCCTTTTCCAGGCACCAGGGTCTATGCTGTACACATGCTAACAGGGACATTTTCTCTTATTGGGGACACTGTAGCCACTTTTTCAATCACCAGATATTCTCTGAAGACCTCGATAATTATAGGATTAGTGAGTAAATGGGTGGAAAGTGAAGAATCCCTCTGCCACCCAGGCCAGTGTGTGCCCTGTCACCAGGTCTGCCATTCTGAAGCCCACTCAGGTCACCCTCCTCCCCTCTTAAATGCTTGTGATCATTCATTGTCTCTATAGATCCAAGGGCAAAGGTCTGGACTGAGGGAGACATTCAGATGACGTGACCCAGGCTTCAGCTCATGCTGTGGCCCTGTCGTCCCCCCTCTAAGGCTGCATCTTTGTTGTAATTGCTGATGTTGTCTGTTGGGTCCAACTCTCCTGAAGGTGAACTTTCCTGAATTTGAAGTTTTATAAAATGAATTTCTCTTGAACCTTCAGAATGCATTGTCTTTGGCCCAGTAACCATTTGCATAAATGGGATGATCTTGAAGCCTTGCTTCTGGGAAAGCCCTAAACTCTGACCCATCCTGGTGTCCCTGGAGCCAGACCTTTGCTTGGGAATGGTAACGAGCTTGGATGTCTGAGTTCAGAACTGAAAGGATCTCGAGAGAAGCTGGGCTGGCCCTTGCCTCTGCTTCTGAGAAAGCTGAGACCCAGTGATTCGTCTGAAGTCGAGGCATGCCTGATGGCCACATGGCACCGATACCCAGGCAAGGACTTTTCCTGTCTTTGTGGACTTACAGCCAGCTGTCTCACCCCATTCCTCTGCAGGCTGGTCTCCTTCAGCCCTTTCCTTGGTTCTGAGATTGTGATTCTCTTTGGAAAATTTTAGTGTTTCTCTGCCCAGCAGCTATTGGACTCCCCAAACTTCACAGAACCATCTCTGCTGACTAGGGCCAGGGATGAAAATCCCAAATATCAACTTCAGGTCAGGACTGAGTGCCACCAAGAGCAAATGTCTGTTTTCCTGAGAGGTTACACCATAACGATGGAGAAGAGATGCATCCCACTGAACAGTGCCACTGAAAATGTGACAAATACCAGTCTCTCCCCCTGTTACCAGTGAGCCAAACATCAAGCCTGTGGCTGAAGCAGCTGGTCTGCATTGCACACATCAGAAATGAAGCTCGCAGAGTCTCCTGTGCATTCAGCTGGTGGAAGTACATGACTTGAGTGTCCTACTTCCCTGAGTCATTGGAGGAACAATTAGCGAAATTTAAAAAATCAACCACCACAAGAAGAAACACTTTCAGGGTTCCAGGAAAATTCCTGTGCATTGCCTTCCAGTGTGAACATGTCCATCCATAGCTTGGAATTCAACCCTTCTCCCCTGCCACAGGTACTGGAGGGACCTGGCTGGGGTGGGAAATGCTTTGCATTCTGGGACCACACCAGCTTGGTCGCACATTGCTTGTGTGACCTTTGGCGAGTCTCTCTAGTTTTCCTCCCACAGCTTCCTCTGTAACGTAGACACTGTGGTAAGGCCTGTTTCCCAGGATGGCTGTGTGGACCAAATGGATTAAGGAGGAATAAATGACTAGAACACTGTTGAAAACTTAGGGACCTCCTAGTTCCCCTGATTGGAAGCTCTGCTTCCACTGCTTCAGTTAGCCAGAGTCAATCCTGGCTCAAAAATATTAAATAGAAAATTCCAACAATAAATCCCTGATCAGTTTAAAATTGTGTGACATTTGAGTAATGTGATCAACTTGTGCACCATCCTGCTTGGGAAATGAATCATGCTTCTGTCTTGCAGATCTACACAGTGTCTACCTGCCCTGTATCTACCTGCCCCAAGTCACCACCTCATTTATCAAATCTGCTGCTGAAATGTGGAGTTGGTACCATCATGGTTTCAGGCACTGAGTTAGGGTATAGGAAAGTGTCTCCCGTGGATGAGGAAAACCACAGCAGCACCTAAGTATTAGCCAGCATTACCATCATCATCGTCATCACCATTGTGATTATAATCCTTCCCAGTGAACAGCCACCACCTGGAGCGTGGCGTGGTAGAAGGAACCTTCTCAACCAAATGCATCTAAGTCGGTCGACTGGCAGGTGGTGAAGGCTCAGGCAACTTTCTGAGCCCGTCAAGGCTGAGCTTCCCCATCCATAAGGTGAAGGCAGCACTCTGTGCCCTCTCCAGGCACACCAGAGACCAATGCTGCCTAGTGCTGAGAGCACAGGCCTCTCCACCCAACAATGACGGCTGCTCTTCCTTCGCCCCAGGGCCGCCTCCTTTCACACGTCAGTCCTTGGAAATCCACCACCCAGCAGCTATGAGGAGGTTCCTGCTCTGTACCTCCTGGGTGCTAGAGACACAGACCTCCGGATAAGGGGCTTGAGCTCTCGCTCACACTTGCTCAGTTCTGTTTCTTTTCTAGAAGCACCGAGTGTGTTCTCCTGGTTCCTGCAGAAGCCTGACCTGAGTGGAAGGCACAGCTTCCTTGCTGCGTGACAAGGTTCACGTCTGTTCACAGTGACATGTACCCACTCAGTGGCTCCACTTACCTCCTCTTCTCACACCCCTTAGAATCCTGTCCCCTTGGTCACATTGTGGTTCTCATTCTTTTCTTACCTCTTTTCATGTCTTTTTTAATTGTCTAACATTACTTTCTTCAGTCTACCTGGGAAGTTCTGAGATTTCCTTCTGTTCTCTTGGAAGCCTCCTGTCTCAATGGAACCAAAGCCCACTACAAGACCCACTGTGCGAAAAGATTGTAAAGTGTCTCACTATTAGTTTTTTTTTTTTTTAAATTGCAACCACATCAAAATATAATGACTCTGATAAATGGGACAAATAACATTATTAAAATTAATTTCACCTGTTTCCTTTTACTTTTAATGTGGCTGTGAGAAAGTACCCATACATGGCTCATGTTGAGTTGATATTGAACAGTGCTGGTCTAGAGTAATGTCAGAAATCTTACATCAGACTTTTAATTTACAAGCATGAGGTACTGAGTTCGACTCCCAGTAACCCCCCAAAAACAACTTTAATTTAGGCTGGGGATTTAGCTCAGCAGCCCTGCCTGGCAAGCATGAGGTCATAAGTTTGATTCCTGGTACAAAAAAAAAAAAGAATTTTAATTTAATGGCCAAATAGTCTTTTGAGAATGTTGGAAATTAAAGCCTGTCCTCTGGACAGTATTTAATACATGATCTATAGTTTTAAGCAAGTCCAATATGAATAGAGTGACCATACTTCTTAATTTACCCAGGATAGTCCTACTTTAGCCTATTGTCCAGCAGTAAATTATTACTTGTGCATCTTTCATTAGCAAAAGAATCTTGGTGTAGTTGATAAGTTACTACTCACCCTGCTTAACTAGGTCACAAGTGAAGCCTTTGCATACTCTGAGAATTGTCCTCTCAGAAGAACTGCATTAGTCAGTTTCCTATTGCTGCTTCTGAGGCTGGATACTTTATGAGGTGAAGAGGTTTCTTTGACTCGCAGCTCTGCTAAGTAGAGGGCAACAATTCTGGCATCACTGGCAACCTGGCAGACGCCGCTGGCCGCATCACCACCTGGAAAAGAAACAGAAAGGGAACTGTATGTGTGAAGAAGGGCGGAGTGAGTGTGGAGACCTCATTTCACAGTAATTTGCTCTCACAGACACTGGTCCACTCCCTGAGGCCAGCATGTCCTTTCCAAGGGTGGTGCACTGGTGATCTAATTACCCATCTTGAAGGCCCCACCACTCAACCCTACCACACTGGGTCCAAGATTTCAGCAGATGAATGCATTCTAGTGGGGCATGGCACATCCCTAGCCACTGTGACCATGGCAATGAATTTCTCCACTCCACCAGGACACATCTTCCTCTCTGTGCTCTTCCCTTCTGTCTCCCCTGCCCATCAGCACACCCTGTGGCAGGAAGAGGTATGGCCTGCTTGGAATCTCATCTACACATAGCCCTCATTGCTGACTACCACACAGCAAGACACTTCCTGTCTGTCCCTGGGAAACATTTCCCTAGCCAAAGATCTAGGCTATACACACAGGCCTTCTATTTAATCAGCTCACCATGTCCAGTGCGGTGTAGACTGAATATCCAGCTGACAGCAATGGTGCGGGTCACAATGTAACTGGGGCTCGTATTGCACCTTTCCATTCAGCTGCCTGAAGGGAGCCTGGGTCTCATAGGCTGGCAGTGGAAGCAAGACAGAGACCTTGCTGTGCATTGTCTTCCAGTGTGAGGATCTAGAAGAATTCCATCTCACAGAATCTGCATCATTTTAATGCAGGTATAGTAATTAGTTAAACCCCTGTCAGATACTATGTGCACTGCAGAGGCTCAGTTAACTCTTTTTCTGTTGCCTTTTCTTACATACAAATATACCCTCTGTAACATATTTGGTAGATGGTGTATGATTTGGAGTTTTCATGTCTTAAAGAGACTAACACTTCCGCCTCTCTTTAGCTGTTGGTGCAAAGTGACCTCTACTTCACTGGAGTTCTCTGTACCTAACCTGGAGGTACACTCTCTGTTTCAGCAAGGGATAATATTTTGCTGAAATATCTGCTTGGTCTATAAACTTCTCACAAGTCCCATCTGCTTTCCAAAGCAGATACATCCTTCAGAATTATCTGGCAGCTACCGGAGAGCTGCCTATTGAGTCCTTCCTGTTTGGTCACCTGCACCTCCTAATGACCATGAAAGTTTTATTTAGATCTGGAGTGGAAAAGAGAAACCTCACCCTGAGGCATAGCATGTTACCAGCATTGTTGCTGTGACAAATGGAAATCTGACAGTTTAGATCCTGCCAATTAGGGAAGCTGCTCCTTGCCTCTGCCTTTGATGAAATCAGTCATTACAGGGCTGGAGAAGCTACGTCTCCTGGTCACATGGAAGGGTGATTTCTTCCGCCCCCTCTTCCCCTTCCTTCCCGAGTGTACCTTCTGGCATCAGCAATATATGCTGCCTGCATCATTAAGTGCTGAAACTTCACATCTTCATTCTGTGTGAGAGGTTTCCTCTGGGGGCGACGGTACATCTGTGGAAAACGAACTTGAGTGCGCAGTGGAGGTGATGTGTGGGACAATGCTGATGGCATATTTAAGAAAACAGCTGTCCAGAACTTTGTGGGGTTTTTTTGTTTTTGTTTTTGTGGGAGGGAGAAGAGAAGGAACTGGCCTAGGTTTGAAATTCCACACTGTAATGTGCAGTGTACTGCCTTGGCTTAGAGATTTGTTAGAGAAAAGTCCTAAGTCCTTGACTCAAGCAGGGCAGAACAAGGAATTAGGGTGGGGGTGATGTGCTGAGCTTACGTTCTCATTCTATCCGGGAGAGTGTCCCCATTCCCCCTTTCCTCCGGGTGCCTCATAGTATTATTTAATACTCTTTTGACTGAAAGATGGCTAAACCAGGATGAAAGCGTGGTTTAATTTTTTAATGTAATTCCTCATGAAACAAAAAGATGTCTGTGTTCAGTAGCTGGGTAGATGTACAGCAAATAGGGGAAAGGCAAACCGTGTAACATCAGGACCAGTTTCTATAGCAACAAAAATGTCAGCCATCCTTTTGGCTGATCCTATTAATCTGGAGTAGCGGCAATGATACTGACACATTCGAAATGTATTTAAACCAGAAGGTGAAAACACAGCCAGCTGTGAGATTTTAGACAGAGGTAGAGTTAGGCGCTGATACTATGGGACTTTGAAACAGATACAATGAATCCAAAAGTGAGAAGTTCTCAAACACAGCCCCTGGATTTCATTACTTATTTTTTAAAGTGATTCATCTTTCCTGCAGAAGTTATTGCAAATATTCTTGGATCCATGTGTAAGAAGAAGGAAGGGGGAAGTTTCAGCCAGCTTCTGTTATTTGGGGCTGGGTGATCTTTTCAATTGTGTTGTCTCAGTGCAAAGGCTTGAAATTAATTGTTCAGAAGATGATGAAATGTGTAATTTCAAGAAGCTATGTACACCTTTTCAAAAGGGAGACCCTAGGATACTGAGAGAAGAAATCTGTTCTTTGGATCAGAGCATGTGACCTTGCCTTCTGCTTTTTAAAAAATTTTTTTTTTATTTTAAAGAGAATAAAACCAAGAAAAATAAAACAGAGTAAAGCCAACCAAAACAAAACAGGGTAAGTGATACAGGACTTCAAAAACAAGACAATAGAAAATCAACAGTGCCGTCTTCAAAATAACTGCCTGCACCTTCAAACATAGTAAAACTCAAACAAAACCGAACAGAATAGAATCAGTAAAAACAAAACAATGAATGCAATAAAGGACTTCAAAACAAGCCAGGGGGAGGCTTGTGACCATCAATGCTGGACCAGTGGGCTTTGCAGGGTTGATCCAAGGCCCAAAAGAAAGAATGGATGTGGAAATGCTTTGCAAGAAGCCCGAAGTACTATAGCGAGGTAACAGATCATTACTATTACTCAGAAACTGCCAAAAATATACTCTTTCCTAAAGGGTACCGGTTAGAGAGTTTAGGAGGTGACTTATAAATTCTGAAATCTGGGTCAGTGACATTAGTTCCCACCACGTCGGGAGAGACCGTGAAGCTAATATTCTGTGCTATTCCCCTCTGGCGTCTCTTTGTACTTCAGGGTTATTTAAGCGCCTAAATATCTTCCCACTTCTCAAAGCAGCGTGAAAGACCTCAGTACATTTCTACCGTGGGATCACAAAGTAAATGGAGATGCAGATTCCTGTCATTATGATAGAAAACCATCTTTTCATTCCAGACTCCTCAGGAACGATGACCACCTCTCGTTGTGGAAAATGAATTTGCCAGCAAAGAAAGGTATCTGTTAACTTGTTCTTGGTATTTCCTGTTTCCAAAAAAACAAACGAAAACTAAGCTTTGAGTCTCTTCTTAACTGATCGTTATTAGAATGATTCCCATTTTCCCAGCCTTTCCTAAAATCTCTAGAAATGACTGAAATAAGAGCAAAGAATGGGGAAAAGAGCGCCTGCTGTCGGGGGAAGCGGGTATTTACCCCTGTAAAGAAACAGAACCTGATTTTAGAAATGAGGAGCAAAAGGTGCAGATGTTTCCACTTCTGTCCAAATGTACTTCCTCGTACCTCAGAGATAATTAACACCCTCCAAGGCAGCAGAGGCTCTCAACTGTGCCTTGAAATAAGACGTTGTTTTTGCACAAACTGCGGCTGGGGATATGCAGCTGTCAGCTTCGAGCCTCGCCTGGTGACTGATGGTCTGGGAGGCTCGGCGCATCTCAGGCTCTGTCCACATCCATCAGTCAAGCAGTCAAGTGTGTGTATAGTGTCCTCTGGATTTGCGTAGAGAAAGACGAGCAAAGCAAGAAGAGACTGCACTTTAAAAATGTATCTACTAAATTCCGGGTGCTGAGTTCTGTCTTTATAGTCAGTGAATTAAAATAAAAGTTCATAGCCTTATAAAACCCAAAGGCTAGTTGATCAGTTAGCATGAATAGGATTAAAATCCCCCTTTTTGCTTTTCAGCATTCAGTTTTTCAGTGAAAGTTTTCTAATTACCCTGTCAAAGTCCCAAAACTTCTTTTGTAAAATAATTAAATATACATGTGCATGCTAGTGAAGAAAGGGGGTTGCTCTAGTAGTCAGATACTGGCCCAGGCCTAAGCTCTGCTCGTGCTAGCTGGTGACCTGGCAGACTCCAGTGAGCTTCCATTCCACCAACTGTAAAATGAAGAGCAATAGAGTTTGACACGTGGATTTTACAAGAGTTTTAGTAAGAAAACTTTAGAAGCTGCTTAACCAATTTGGAAACTTAGAATCTAATAAATATTAACAAGTTCAGTTGTTATTACTGTGAATAGTACCTAGCTTTTGACACAGCCTATGAGTTAAGCTTGTAAAACAAAGAAACTTGTTATACCCCAAGGGACACCTGTGGTACACAGCTTCGTGTGTCTCATGTGGATCCCACCCCAGAGAGGCCCTAGAGGCCAGGTAGTGTCCAGGTGTAGAGGGCATCGAACTGTGGCAGGCTGTCAGCAGCACTCTGGAGAGGAAGGACAGTGTGTGTCTGTCACACACACACATACAGATGTGCTTTAAAACAGCATTTTTATACTTTACTCCATCCTTCGGATACATTTGTTTTCAAGTGCTGTATGACTGATATATCCCAGCCTCTCTTACTCTAAATGAGGGCTTAGTGTGCCTTCTCGCTCTTTCTTTTCTGTCCTTGTCTGTTGCTCTTTCTCTCTTTCTGTGTCTGTCTCTCTTTCTGTGTCTGTCTCTCTGTTTCTCTGTCTCTGTCTCTCTCTCGATTAGCCTATGATCAATGAGGGAAGAGATTATATCTTGTGTTTTTTCAATTTACTCATCTGAATATCAAATACTATCCCAGGGATTTTGTTGCATTGATAAACAGATGAAGTACAGTAATAAAAACAAAGACAAACAAAAGGATGTATTGACAATCTCTGAGGGAGCATGCGAGCCTCACAAGGCAGCATGGTGACACCTAAGTATCACTGCACAGATACAGTATGCAGCTCAGCAGACTAACAGGTCACTGAGACCTTTTACTGTGGACACTGCCCTTAGGTGAAGTGCAGCATTGTCCTGGCCTTGGCTAGGACAGACTTGGGTGCTCTGAAGGGTATGAATGAAGCACTGCTCAGATTCCACCAGTTCATGGGGGTGAGTAGCTTGGCAGCCCCATTTCTCCTTCCTAAATCCTATACACAAATCAAGACCCTTGAGTCCAGCAGCTGGAAGACAAGCCGCACATGGGCATTGCCCAAGGAGCCTATACTTTCAGCTTCCAGGAAGTGTGACCCATGGCCTCAACTTTGACTGCCTGAGCCAAGAGCCTGAGGCTGCCCTTCTGAAAGGGCAGGACAGAAAACAGTCTCCCAGAGCTGTGGGCCGGGGCTGGAGGGCAAGGACCTTCTGGACGCTGACCCTGCATGGGAAGCTGCTGGAATCTGAACGGCACACCTAAAGCAGGAGGGGAAGGGAGGGTCTCCAGTGCTCCGTTTGCACCTCAAAACTCTTTTTTTAACACCACTGTTCCAGGAAGTTTCACATTGCTGACCCTGTGGACCTGCTCCTGCTCTGGTTGACCCATCCCTAGACTGAGCACCTTTCTGATCCTTGCTTTTTGCTCTGTGTCATCTCCTCAGGTGAAATAGGTATAAATGCCAATTACAAATAATAGTGATCATGATTACTAATATTTACATAATATCTGTCACCTACCTGGCACAATTTAAGTGCATTACTTCTCTTTATCCATTTAATCTGCCCCACAAGATAAAGAAACTGAGGCAAAAGTTGAAATAGAGGGATATTAATAGAAATATCAATAGAGAATAGTAAATCACAGAGGCACACAGTGTGATGAATTATGTTAGTCCAGGAGAAGTGAGGTGGTAAAGCTCAGCAGAACATAAGAGGGAGTTGAGCCCTAAGGGATAGGGAAGAGGCCAAGGGGACATGAGTGTGCAGATGATGCCTTGGCTTGCTGCTCACGGTCAGCTCAGTGTCCGGCACACAATAGACACACAGGCCACCTGAGTTACAGGGAACCGATTAACATATTATCGGTGATCACTGCAAACTTCACAGAGCAGAGCAGGATGCCAGAGGATGTGGCTCAGTATCAATTGTTTTCTGAAATGAGTGAGCGATGGAGCTTTCTATAAAACAAGAGCAAATTTTATGACTGCAACTCACAGATTTCTCATGATAATGACTTCACCATTAAATGTCTTCCTAATCCATACTAACTGATGGATGAACCCCTGGAACAGAAAGTTCCCAGCAAGATCTATGGGAGTAGTCACACATCGGAGGAGATGAACGCAGTTAGTCATCAAAAATTGCGGGAGTCAAAGGAAGAGAAGAGGATTGCCTGGCCTTTGTTTGAAAGCCAAATAACAAATGGAGACTCTAGCTGTGTGCTGGGAAATGTTCCATTCATATTAGCCACAGCCTCGGGCACTGGAAGAAAGAACACAATTTAATGAAGGTATTGGGGTGCACCCGTGACAGTACCTCGCAGGGATGTATACAGAGGTCTGATGGCAGATCTGGATAGGACCTTAAAGATCATCTAGTCAAATGAAATTCAAGACAGAACCTAGATAAACAGAATAGATAAAAACGACGAATTGACTCCTTCAGTGGTTCACATCATCATCTGTTTGACCAGGGACTTGTCATTTTGTTTGACTTTTCCGAATACACGCAGGTATGGAAAGCACTGCTTCAAGTCCAATACCCTTATCTTACTAACAAGGGAGACGGGAACAGCAGGGAAATTACTCCTTCAGTGCCACCCAGGTTGCCTCTAGAAAAGCGTGAATGCAGACAGGAATCCAGAAATCTCTACTCTGCTGGTTCAGCCACTGGGAATGTTCTTTTGTTGAAGACATTTACGGAGCAGCTAGTACATAAAAAATGCTGCCAGCACAAAAGATACATTGAAGAAGATCAAGTTCTCTTAGAGTGCTTGGGGATGATTACCGAACAATTCTGCATCAATGTGAAAAGTCCAGAATTGAAGATAGGTATTTAATATGCATTACCCAGTTATCAGGAATTCAGGTGTTTCATGCTCAACCGGTGATGGGAGTAAAACATACTCAGAATAAGCCATGTTGGGAAATGAAGGACATGCATATCTGTTGATTCTATTTAGCTTTTAAAATTGAATTTGATTTCTTTGTTAAAAATGTTTTTCCAGCGCTGCACATCTATCCCAAGCCCTCGTGTATGTGGAGCAATCACTCTACCACTGAGGCACATCTCCAGTTCTTTTTTTTTTTTTTTGATTGAAAACACAGAGCAGGAAAACAAAATGCACTTGTAATTTTTGCATGACTGGCTTACTTCCTGGAAACCTACCTCCCTTTATATTACAAAGCTCTTTCACGTACGAAAGGCTTAATTTATAGGACCAGAGCATTCAGCATCACAACCTCGTATGTTCACACACACACATCCCTGTGCACGTACACACACATGTATACACATGCATATGTACATATGTGCATATGTACATATGAAACCAAAATTTTACAAAACCATGCTGCGTGTTAGCTACTGTGCATTCCAGTCTAGTCTCCTCTATTTTATTCTATTTTAATTTCACTTCTCTACAAAGCAGTGCTGTGATCTGCTAGGCTGATTTTCAGATTCATCAAACCTGTTTGAAAACCAGTACAGCAGCGTCTGAGCACTGAACCCCTTGAGGGGACAACGCAGGTCCTCACCTCTAAGCACCCCAGGCTGAAATCTTGACTCTCACATGGCTAGTTCTTGTGGTTCCCTATAAAAACCTCACCACCTTCTCAGATTAGAGGCCCTGAGTAAGAGTGGGTTCCAAATCTGACTCAAATTTTGATTTTGCACTGCCCTTGAGAACAGAAAATTCTCTATTTCCCTGTATTTACTCTTTATTGAAATTTCCTTCTTTTGGATCATTGGCGTGAAGTAGCCTTTCAGATGGGAATAGGTGGAAACCTGAACTTGATAACTAATGTATACACTTTGCTGCATGTCCGGCACAGTGTGAGAAGTCCCAGCAAGCTACTGTCCTGTCATCGTCATGCTGCTTCCGGACCTCAAAAGTGTGACAAATGAAATATATATTTTCCTAGAAATTCCAGCCCATTGCTGTCCTGGTCTGACTGAGAGTTTTCTCTAGCCCCATATGTAAATCCTGCTGCTCCTGTTTCCTGCAACTTTAATAAAGCCTGGACCATAATTGTAAATATTTAAAAACTTGATATGTGGCCAGATGGAGCCATTATAGACGATATCTGTTTTTAGATTCATATTTTCCTGTTCAGCACAAGAAATGCCTCACAGGAAGATACACAGGGTCCAGGATCGGTTCTGCATCTAAATGCCAGAGGTAAAATGGTCGTTTGTGTCCTCGCCTCTGATTTTCCTAACAGCTCTTCTTATTTAGCCTAGACTGAGATGGCAGCCTGATGAAAAAATAATAGATATAAATTGTGCCTCAGTCATAGGGTGCGTACTGTAGGAAGAGAAAGTAGTTTCTGGCCTACCTGATAATTGGACATCCAAGAAGTTCTCCAAGAAGAGGGGAGAACTGGACCGCACAGAGGCCGGAATGTTTATTTTCTTCCTTACACGTGGGCAAGAGACTGCTAATCTTCTCATTTCCCTGAGCTTTGCAGTGCTGCAGATTGGGTTTGTTGTTCCCTGAGTGTGACACTCACCTCCTAAATGGTCTCTGAAGTATCTATGAATTCTTAGGGCTTCAGTGTAATAACTGCTCATATTTGACTGTAAAGGAGATGGAGGGCTGCCGTGGTCTCCAGGAGAGAGTCGGTCTCACGAGAGATACGGAGTCCCCGCTTCCTTCTGGCATCCCTCCAACAGCTCATCCGTCCACATGGGCTGAGTGCTTTTCCCTTCATCTTCTACCCAGTACACTCATGTGAGCCCAGCTATCAGCCCTCCCCCAAATTTTCCCAGGAACCAATCCGTGGGAGACGTCCCCCTTCTGCGTTCCTATGTGTCAGTGGGATGAGAGCCCTCCTAGCACTGCAAGGTAACTGCTCAATGCGTGCACAGCCTTGCTCCTCTGCTCCAAGCTCCGGGAGGCAGGGACTGGATCTTAATTTGGCTTTACATCCCAACATGATGTCCAGCGCTTACCAAGAAGTCTCTCAACATCTGAGATATCTGAGAATATGACTAGTGAGTCTTTGCTCAGAAGGAATAAGACATCTATTGTAATTAGGATCTAACCTTTCACTCCAAAAACTGGCCAAGTGCTCTGTCTTGACCTTAACGAATTTGTCATCATTTTGCCATTCCCTTAGTTACTGGAGGTAAACAAGGGCTTCCCCGTGCTAGTTCATATCTCAGTTGAACATGGTTCTTTCTGGACTGTCTCACTGCTATCTCAAATGCTTTTGTATTAGACTACTGTTTCACATATTCATCTAAGTATACCAATGGGTAGAATATACAATGATATGTACATGCTACTATATATACACATGTTTGTATCTATACATAAACACAAATAATATTGTATGATCCTTTGAAAGAGTAGTTTGAAGACTGAGTTTTTATACAAGAGGTGGCAGTGTAGGCAGTATACCAGAGCAAGAAGAAACGGTACATGTGCTAGACTCCCTCGGGAGGTGACCATGGGTGGAATTGGTATCCTTCCTGCACTCTTCTGGCAACAGGGGCTGTGAGAGCTGCTGTGTCTCTGTCTAAGGAGGTGGTGTGAGTTTCAAGTGAGATAGGGAATGGGAAAACCCTCCTCTGACTAAATCAATGTACAAGGTTAGAAAACGCCAAATGAGTCATCCTTATGAGGAGATTGGGTTTGATAAAGCCATTTAGTGTTTGGGAATGTGAATTAGGAAGGGGAGAGAAAGCACTTTCAGAGGTTCCTGGCACTGGGCTGCAGGTCTGAATGCAAAGTGGGCATTGCCATCACCTTCTCCCTGGAGTGCTGAATGTATTCCCAGTGGCTCAGCCACAATGGAGCCCTCTTCTGAGATTCCTTAGTGGCTGCTCATTTGCTTCCTGGGTCCCCTTTCTATCCTTCCCCTTCCCACCACCATAGACATGGGCACATCTTCACTCAGTGCTTACTCTGCTCCTTTCTTAGTGGTCAGGGGCCACCCTGGATGTCCCAGGGTCTTTATCCGCCCACGCTTTACTTTTAGACACGGGCACATCTTCACTCAGTGCTTACTCTGCTCCTTTCTTAGTGGTCGGGGGCCACCCTGGATGTCCCAGGGTCTTTATCAGCCCATGCTTTACTTTTAGAGGGTGGATGAGTTTCTAGGACTGAGGCAAATGGAAAAGGAGACTTCTGTAAGCTGTTCACAGGAGGAAGCTGGAGTGCAGGGGTCTTTACGCAGGGGCTTTATCCTTTCATGCTCACCATGAGGCTGCCTAGGACACATGTCACATTCTACTACAGTAAAAATCAAATCGAGACTCTCTTGCCATTCAGAAGAAGGAATACCATTTCCTAATTTAATAAGGGAAGTTATAGACTCAAGCGGTTGGGGCTAAGCACTGATACTTTTTATGATAAGACTTACAGAATGGTCTGCAGAATCTCCTTCTCATTTGAAAAACAGCTAACTTCCTAGTTCCAATTACTTATCTTTTGTTTTGTTCTGTATTTATATCTTGTTTCTCATATAAACCAGGTATGTTATAAAAATACTTCACAAGAAATAGTTATTTAATCATTCTATAATGCAAATATGTATTAATAAAACAAAATAAAAGTAACGACATAGTCATAAGAAGAGTCCTGCCTGAATCCCTGCAGTGACTTTGCTGACCACCACACAAAGCTGCCACCCTTACTACATAACCCTTACGCCTTGCGTTGACATCACGTCACAGCATGAACATGGCTTGTGTTACTGACAGCATCCATTTTTCCAGCCACCACTAATTTCATTCATTCTTTTCAACATATTTCTACTGAGCACACACTTTGGCCTGGACCACTGTGTGGGGCACTAGAGACAGAGTAAGGAATTAGATTGTGCCCATGATACCTAGAGACCACAGAACACATTCTTCTCAGCAGCATGTGGGATATTCTCCAAAACAGACCACCTGCTAGCCCAAAAGCATGATTTGAATAAAAGCAAAATAATTGAAATTATACTGCATGTATTATCAGATCATATTGCAATGAAACCAGAAATTAATAGCAAAAGAAACCACAGAAATTACACGAACACATGGAAACTAAACAATACTCTTTTAAATGATCAGTGAGTAACAGAAGACATGAATAGTTCATAGAATAAAATGATAATGCCACAATAGTTTATAGGATATAATTAAAGTTCTAGGAGAGATATTTATAATTGTGAATGCCCACATCTGAAAAACAGAGTGAGCTCAAATAACCTAATTACGTTTATGAAAGTCTTAGAAAAGCAAGAAAAAAATCCAAATCCAAAACTTTTAAAAGGGAAAGAAATTATAAAGATAAGAGCAGAAATTAATGAAATTGAGACTAAAAAAAAGGACAAAGAATCATGGAATTGAAGAACTGTCTCTTTGAAAGAATAAACAAAATAAACAAACCCCTGCCCAATCTAAAAAAAAAAGAAAGAAAAAAATGAAAAAGGGAAAATCATGATGGACTCTGCCAAAATCCAGATCACTAGTAATTACTTTGAAAACTCTACTCTAATAAAATGGAAAATTCAATTCAGAAGAGATGGATAGAGTCTAACTTACCTATAAACTATCAAGGCTGGACCAAGAAGATACTAAAATCCAATGTGAGGTGATGAAATCAAAGACATAATAAAAAATGTACCAACTTAGAAAAGCCAGCCTCGATGGATTCATTGCTAAATTTTGTAAGAACTTCAGAGAAAATGTAATGCTGATGAGTCTAAGAGTCTTTAATAAAATTGAAAGGGATACAAAGCCCCTAAAATCATTCCTGGAAGCTAGAATTGCCTTGGTTCTAAAACTAGACAGGGACCAAATTAAAAAAGAATTGTAAGCCAATCTCTTTAATGAGTATAGATACAAAAATCCTAAAAACAATATTGGTAAGCATAATGTATTAAAAACATCATATATCATAACCACGTAGGATTCATCCCAGAGATGCAGGGGTAGTTTGACATACACAGATTAATAAATGTAATATACTACATAAATAGAAGCAAGGATAAAAATAAAACACATGATCATCTAAAGGAAAAAACCTTTGACAAAATCCAACAGCCATTTGTGATAAAAAAAAGTCCTTAAGACCTTATCTCAGTTTGATAAAACTCATATATGACAAGCCAACAGCCTACATCATATTAAATGAAGATAAGATGAAATCTTTCTCAGAAAAATCAGGTACAAGGCAGAAATCTATTCTATAACCTCTACTGTTTAATATAGTTCTTGAAACACTAGTTAGAACAATTATAAAATAAAAAGACATAAAAGGAATTTGAATAGGCAAAGAAGAGGTCAAAATATCATTATTCATACATGACAAGACCCTCTACATAGAAAACCCAAAATGATCCCTAGAATTAGTGACCAAATTCAGTAGCATAGCACAATAAACAGTCAACACAAAATATATCAATAGAGTTCCAGGGCATAATAGAAAACTCACCACACAGAAATTAGGGAAATAATACCTTTTATAATAACATCAAGAAAAATGAAATATAGAGATTAACCTAGCCAAGAAAATGAAAGACCTCTACAAGACAAGCTACTAAAAAAGATTGAAGAGGACATTGGAAAATGGAAAAATATTCCTTGTTCCTGGGTAGAGGCAGAACCGCTATAGTCAAAATGATGATACTTCCAAAACTAATAACAATCTCAATCAAAATATCAACAATATTTTCTCACAAAACTAAAGAAAAAAATCCTAAAATTTATATGGAATCAGAAAGAGACCTAGAATGGTAAAAAGGAATCCATTTGAGAAATGCATAGGAAAAGAACTGAAATTCCATCTGACTCCAGAAAGAATGGCCATCAAGAAATCAAATAATAATAAATGCTGGAGAGTCTGCAAGAGAAAAGGAAGCTTTAGTGGTGATGGGAATGTAATCTAGTACAACTACAATGAAAATAAGTGTGTAGATACCTCAAAACACCAAAACTCAAAATTCCATTTTGCCACACTATTCCCTTTCTGAGTATCTTCATGAAAGAGTGAAAGATGATACAGTACAGATATAGGCATACACATGTTTATAGCAGCACAATTTATAATACATAGATCTTGCAAACAGATGAGTGAATAAAGAAAATGTGGTATCTGTACACAATAGGGCACCACTCAGATATTAAGATAAGCTTGAGTCTTGAAGAAAAATGGTTGCTCCTTGAGACCATATTGTTAAAGGACATAAATCAGATATGCAAGTTTAAGTATCACATAGTTTCTCTGATGTGAGAAGCTCAAATATAAATAAAGGACAAAATAAAATATATCTAGTAGAAAAAAAAGAAAGTTTCCTAGAGCGGATCTTGGTTTATTAATGAAAATATTGTGATTTTATTTCTGCATTTGGTGATCTTTGTATGATTTAACAGCTTTTTAAAAGTGTATAAACTTTAGACTTTCTAACCACGGTTCTCTCTCCATCTCTGATTATATCCTTTTAGATTTTTATCAAGTAAATAAACAGCTGGATGTGAGAGAACAAAAAAAAAAAAAAAAAAAAAGATTGTGCCCTTGATGGTGAGGACTTTGTGATAGGTTAAGAGAAAGTCACCAAAGACATTCAGGCCGTGATGCCCCAGATCTGTGAATGTTACCACATATGATGAAATGGGCTTTGTACTTATGATTAAGCTAACCTCTTGAGAGCGATTATTGGGGGTACTTAAGGTGAACGAACACTAGAGCTCTGAGAAGTCGGAAGCAGAAGGAGATTTGATGATGGACTAGGAGAAGGCAGTGTGACCCTGGAAGGAGAGGAGGGGCTGGAGTGATGTGGCCACTGGCCAGGGGCTGGTGGACTTCTGAAACCCAAAGCAGCAAGGTATGGATTCTTCTCTGATGGTGCCAGAAGAAGATAGCCCTCCTATCACCTTGATTTTACCCATACGAGCCTCTTGTAGGTCAGCCCTCTGGCCTACAAGACTGTGTGACAGAATAAGGCTTCACTGCTTGAATCCACTAAGTTGTGGTGATGTGCTATAGCAGCTATAGGTAACTAATGGAGACCTTAATGTCTGGTTTTAAGTGGGCAGTTTCCATTAAGAATGCTCGGTGCTACCTTCAGGGAAGCACAGGGTACTGGGGAGAGTCAAGCAGGGAAGATCAGCATGGAATCAGGCTACCAGAAATGGTCCTCAGAGGGAGTGCCGCCTCCTCATCTGCAGCCTGAGAGCCCTCCTGACTTGCTAATGAGACAAGACATTGGGCGGGGACAGATGGCTGCAGGCACCGGGGGCTGTGAGCAGAGGACACCTCGTTACTTCCTATCCTTTCCCTTCCCACATCCTGCCTTTCCATTTCCTGCTGACTCACCCACCTATCCCTCCACACCTACCCAGACACCCAGGATGTTTCCAAGTGCACGCCTTGCCTCCTCCTTTGTCCGCTGGACAGCACCATCTCCACCTTTCCCGGGTAGAGGACAGTTACCCTTGGACCCTGCCATCCTCCTGTCTCCTAGGCAGCGTTCATTAATGATAGCAGGCTTGCTGCTCAGAAAGGCCCAGTTGTTGCTGATCAGAACTCTGAAGGGTAGAAGAGCTGTCAGGAGAGATGTGAGCTGCAGTGGGTGCTGGCCTCAGGCTACAGCGCTGCTCCCCAGATGAAGAGCCAGAGGTTTGGGGAGTTAGCGTCCTTGGTGTGGACTTGGAAAGGAACAGGAAGTGTGGCGAGCCCTGATAGGAACTTTAGAACTGGATGGTCCTCTGAGACAGTGGTGGATGCCTCTAGTGAGCTTTGAGCTCCTTCAAGGAGGGGCCAGCGGGAAACATGGAAGTACCAGTAGTGTCTGACATAGGTGAGTAGGAAATTGAGTTATGTATTTCTCCTTCCCTTCCACCTACAGTGAAAGCACATAACTGCATGACCAGGAAAATTTTTATATCATTTTCAGCTGGTTGCTATGCTGTCAGTTAGAGCAGACCATCCGCAACTCTTAGTGTTTTGTGTCAGGGCAACTGCCAATCCGCAATTAATTATTCATGTTTTCATTAGGGGCAATAATGAGAAACAGTTGAAATGACAGATTGTTAAGATTACTGGGGGACCCTAAAATATTCATGTATTCTCTGGTTAGCAACCTTTTTAAGGTAGGGGGCACTGGCTTAGAAATCACAAAGATTTCAGATCGCATCCCAGCCATTTCATAGTTTCTCATTGTAAGCGATACATATTTTACCTCTTTGAGCACTGACTTGCTCATCTGGAGAATGAGTGTATGGCGCCTGCCTTGAGGGAATACCTGAGGGTTGGAGAGTGAGGTGAGGCTCTACCACAATGCCTGGCGTGAGACCTGGCTCGCAGTGGCTGTTCAAGGCGGAGGACTTGTTAGTGAGAGGAAGCTATACGGAGAAGGCGCCCTTCTATGTGGTTTGAGACAGTTCTCAGTTGATCATCCTGTCAGTTTTGAGACTTTTCTGTTCTTGGGCAGAGAGATTTTAGGGGGTTTGTAAATATGATTTTAAATCTTCAAATAGATGGGGTCTCTGTATAAAATACAGTGGACACAGTTATTAAATGTGAGGCGCTGCTTGCATGTTAAATGTATTAAGTTCACCTTTGCTTTATATCTTCAAAGGAGTTCCTGTGACTCTGCATGGCCAAAAGTGTCTCTGGAGTGGCTTCTGTCCTTGAGAACATGTGACACTCCATCTTATAGAGTTCACCGGGGCACGGAGAAATGACACTTCTCCTAAGAGCACACAAACACAGTCTCAACTTGCTGCACGAGCAACTGCATTTGGCAAAGAAAAATGACATGAGAATCTGCTTGTGTTACATGATGTGGCATAAGTGATTCTGTGACTTCTTTGTCCCTAAATAATTGGTGTAGAAGCAAATGAGATAATGTGTGTGAAAGCATTTTGGAAACTAAAGTTTTTATTGTAATGGATCATTATTATTATAATTACTACTAATATGAAGAACCTAATATAGCACGGACCAATTATCAAGATAAGAGTATTTCTGAAGTTGTGAACATTTGATACTTAGTTTTATACAATTTTGCTTTGTTCTCTAATTGTTCCATGCATTTTAATCTTACTCCTCTACCCAAGTAAATCATAAGTATGAACATTTGCTCACAAAATACAATTCATTATAGCAAAAGCACTTCTGAATACTTACCATGAGCCAAGCAGAGAGCTAAGTACTACAGTCAAAGAAGTAACAGGATGATTTTTCTACCCTGGGCAAGTGTCTCTGTCCGTTTGTCCCCCTCTATCTTTCATAGAGGCAAGTATCTATCAATCAAGAGACTGCTGAGGGTTCTGCAAGCTCACGGCCCTCAGAGACCAAAGGGTGGGTTAGAACTGGGGCTGGAAGGAGAAGGCCACAGGCAGCAGGTGGAAAAATGAGAGGAGCTGCCTCTAAGCAAACGATACAAGGATAGTCGTGATGTGTGTACCTACGTGCATGCGTGTGTGCGTGCGTGTGTGTGTGTGTGTGTGTGTGTGTGTGTGACAGAAACAGAGACAGAGGCATACAGAGGTAGAAAGACAGAGATTGAGACAGGGAGTGACAACAATACATTTGTGAAACTCTGGTAATTCAGCATAGAAGATAGGACATGTGGAGATGCTATGTGGGATGAAAATGAAGGGTCGACTATTTCTGGTTACATTACAACCTCCTCTAAAATTCAGAAACATTAGTCTTCCGTCGGGTCAGGGATACTTGGGAGAAGAGCGTCTCCTCTCCAAGTGGATGGGGTAGACTCCATAGTTCCTTAGCACGGCCTCTGTCATTCTCTACCAGTCAGCCCAAGGCGCAGGGATCTCCAAGGTTAGGTACAGGAAAATAAAGTCTACCGGCAGTAGAATAAACAAATAGGAATGGAAGAAACTGCTCATACAGTAGCTATGATTTCAGAGGGTCTACTATAGAAGTCTAACTGTGCCATAACATAGGAAAGCTTAGCTTCACTCAAAACCCTGCTACACAACCACTGAAAGATTTTGCACTGGAGCAAAGAAGAGGTTATATCTTTTCCACAAGTTGGCCCCTGGAAGCAATTTGGAGAATGGACAGAAGAAGGTGGAGCCGGTGGCAGAGTCCAGTGAAGATCCAGAACCATGGTCTGAGGAGACAGAATATGAACATAGGCCACCATAATGGCCGTGAGATGGTAAGAGAGGAGGAGTAGACTCATTCAGTCATATTCTCACTGAGTATTCATTCAGCTACTACCTGGACATGTGCTAGAAATTCAACAACGGACAAGGTCTTTTCTCAGCTTACAAGGTAGTGAAGAAATAGAAAGTAAACCAGGAAGTGTGTAAAGTATCTTAGGGAAAAAGAACAACAGTGAGGAATGAGGCAGGACACATCAAGGAACACATGCTAAATTTTTGTAAAGTGCCTAGCAGTGGTGGCGAACCAAGGGCATATGTGCCACAGCAGGCTGACTGTATTATTGAAAACTCTAAAAGGTTCGCCACCATTGGTCCTCAGAATGGTTTACTGAATAAAGAGCTAAAGGAAGTAAGGGAACATGTCACATGACTACTGGGAAGAATATTCCAGAGGATGGAAGAGGAAGTTCAAAACTCTTTAGTTTTCTGGGAATGCTGTGAAAAAGCACCACATCTGGGCAGCTCACACCGTGGCAGAGTGTGACAGCACAGAAATAACATAGCGTAACATGATTTGTACTGTAGTTTTCCAGCCTTGCATTGGCTGATATGGTAGAAATACACTGACGTGCAGGGCACAGCTAGAAAGTGACTCAGTAATTTGGAGGAGTGATACTAATCAGGGGGTCAGAGCAACAACAGCAGTGGCCATGGACACAGTCAGGCTCTGGATATAAGGGGTAGGTGAGGAATTAGATGAGGGACTAGATATCAAGATTGATATCAAGTTTCAGGACACAGCAATGGAAGATGGAGTTTCCAAAAGCTCCATGTTCAAAGAAACTGATCAAGAATTTAGTTGTGGACACATCAAGTTTGAAATGCTCATTGGGTATCTTAGCAGAAATGATAAGAGCACAGCTGGGTGTGTAAATGTGTATTTCCAGAAAGAGTCCAGACTGAATATATAAATTTGGAAATCATTAATACATGAATATTTAAAGACATGTGATGTGGAAGTAAATTACCTTTCCTGAGATTTTTTTAATGCAAAATAAGCTCATGACCGCATCCTCATAGCACTAGGATGAAAATCAACTGAAAATAACTGGGAAACAGCACAGTTAACTGTAAAGCAGCATCCAATATGAGGCATTGATAAAAAGAGCTACTATGGTTTAGATCTAGAATGTCCTCCAAATTCTTGCACACTCAGAGGCAGACTTTGGAAGGTGACTGGATCCTGGGGTGCTATACTCATCCGTGGGTCCATCCACCAGTGAGTTCAGTATCTGAGTGTGCTGTCGGGAGGTGACATCCTCTCAGAAGAGATGGGTCACTGTGGGCCTGGCTGGAGGAGATGTCTCCATCCTGGGATCTTCTCCTCTCTGCTGCCTGGCTGCCATGATGTGTGAAGCTCTCCTCCTCCAGACCCTTCCACCGTGCCCTTTTACCTTGAAGCCAGCCAGTTACAGACTGAACCCCTAACCACCATGACTCAAACTGAACCTCTCCTCTCTTGGGTTGTAGGTAGCTGGTATATTGTCCCCAGCAAGAAGAATATGACTAGAAAGGTTCTCCACAAACACCTGTTGCAAAGATTTAATCTTAAACGAATGAAACTTTGACAACCACCCTCTGCGTTTTTATCCCTGGTGTTCCCTCCCCATAGCTGGATTTGCTTTCTAAGCGCCTTGAGATATGCATAGATTTCAAGCAAAGCCCATGCACCCATACCTGGATACAGCAGCCCTAGTCTTTGCCTGGCCAGAGTGGTTTCTGAGAAAGCCCGCAGCGGCGTGCAGAGGGTTAATCCCACACCAGCGAGGCTGTGAACCCCTGGAGACGCTAAGTCTCAATACCACATGCTGCCTCAGGGATCATCATGTACTAAAGCCCAAGATAAAAAGGCCTGACAAAGATTATTGACGGTTTACCTTTTAATGAGCAGCTCGGATTGATTCTGTGCCCATCTGGGCTGGCTTTCTCTGTCCTTCCTCCACCCGGGGGACCGTGGGGAAAAACAACAACAAAAAAATACAAATCTCTAATTGGAATAATTGCAAAGATCTGCTTTCAAGCAAATAAAGTTTCCAGAGAGGGAAATAGCTCATAGATTTAAAAGTATATATTTAGAATTATTATGAGTATCATCATTATTATTAAGCACTACTGGCACACTGGATATTTTCAAAGAGGCTGGTTGGCTCTAATTGGATATTCCTTGCAATTTCCCTCTGGGTAGGTCAGCAGTGTTAACTCTTAATCATCCGAGGCCATTAAATGTGTGCAGTTCTAACCTATGTACCAGAGACTGTTGAATTGTTAATAGAGTTATAACAGAAAGCCAGACAGAAGAGTGCTACTTAGGGACACGAGGCTGGCAAACAGTGCAAGGTCCTACACATCTGGTTTGGAGAGGGAAATTATGCATCTGTGATGATGAGGTGCAGAAGTCCTGGAATATTGAATCTGAGCATACCCCAGTACTCCTCTCTGGGCCCATCTCTTCCTTTTGGGCAGGCAGATCTGTATCTGGGCCAGTAGATTATTTGCTAAATTTGGCATGAGGCTTTAGGACACTAGGGGTGGAGATGGTGGTTCCTATAAATGCTCTGAAGTATGAAGACCCAAAGAGAAAAATGAGTAATTTTGAGATAATCTTCCAGGCAAATTTAACATGTTGTAAACCTAAGAAAACAATGGCATTTCATACTGGCTTTACCACTCAGCCAAGTTTGAATCTCACACCAACCCCTGCCACTCAGTCCCGACCCACTGGAGAAATGGAACGGGCAGTTCTCCAAGGACTCATTTCTGGACAGTTACTTTCTGTGATACTAAACTGGCTAGAATCGTAACCTCAGGCTCCTAATGAAACCCATATAAGAAATATATCATGTATTCTGACTCAGTGCATATATGTATAACTGAATCAAAGAAAAGTTTTACAGGTTTCTCAAAAAAGTAATTATCTTCTCTTACATGCATTGTATTTTGGTATAATTTATAGCATACTTTTTTCTTAAGTAGATCATAGCTGAGTTGAAATACAGAGTTTAGAAAACACTGAGCTAGAAAGAGAATCAAGGAGATCTCTGACTTTTGGGGATTTAGGATCAATAAACAAAAGTAGAGAAGCCTGTCTAAAAGGAAGATGGAGCCAAGGCAAGTGGGGTTTCATAAGATTTTTGCTCCCCTTGACTTTTTCATGAACTAGTCCTAGACTAGGGATCAAGCCACTAAACTGAATGGTGGGAACTGGTGGGGGTGGGGGCACCCCCACCAGTTTTTGTGGTTTTGATTTCGTTGAGTTCTCGATTTTGGTCAGACTCTACTCCTGCGGTCTTGATTTCCCAGGTCATCTATCACAGTTTGAGCTCTGGACCTGGCAGCAAAAAGCACTGTGTGCTTGTCATTGGCCTTCCCCACCAGCTGTCTGATCTTTCCTCCTGCTCTGTTCCCGGAAGGTTCCATCAGCTAAAATCACTTCCCCTCTGCCGGCTGTTTGAGTCCTTTAAGCTAAGAAGCAGCAGGAGAGAGGACTGGAACAAGATGCCAGAGCCCTCTGGCTTTAGTCTGTCCTCACCAGGGGCTGGGTGATAGGTGCTGAGCTCATCTTGCTAAAGCCATAGCCCCCAAGAGGCAGCACCGTCCCCCAGTGATGCAGTGAGTCCCTTGCTGCACTCTTCTTGATGAGGCCATCTCCCTTAGCCCTGGACACTTATGGGTACAGTTCACTACAATTTACAAGGGGCAGTATGGCACCTTCACAAATCATAATTTTCTGAAGCCCTGCTATGTTGCCCATTTATGCCATCAGCTTCCTACAGGAGTGTGGGGCAGGTCATTGCAAGGGTTCCCTGACCAGAGGTGTGGAGTGAGCTCCATAGGCAGCTGGTTCCTTCATGACTACCCCAGCAGCAGGCAGCCCTGCTGTGGTGACTGTCCAGACAAAGCTTGGAAAAGCCAGGCTCCCGGGGAAGCCTTGGCAGAGAGTACCTGCTCCAGAGCTCCTGCCAGAGTGGACAGCATTGTGGGCCTGTTACAGGTCACCTTCTTCCTCTGATGCTGCTGTTCGTTCTCCTTTCTCAAGTGTCAGTCCCTTTAAAATCTCATGAGACTGCACGTTCCTCCAGAGTTCTCAATCTGTGATGGAAACTAACTGATGCCTAGGACCCAGAGAGGCTTCTTGTAACAAAAGGATGACTCCCCATCCTGCCTACACTGCCACTCTTAGACTCAGGCAAAGAAAGATGTCCTCAGAGATCAGACTCCTCCCGAAGGATGGATGTGACTGGCTGTGACTTTCCAGTGTCAAACTCCAACATCCCTTTCTGTCCCTGGATTGGTTTCAGGGGGAACCTAATCTTCTCGGTTGTTCCAAATGAATTTGAGGAACCAACTCAATTATTATCCCAGCCAAAAGATCAGATAGCACAGTGGTTTCCCTGGTGACCACACTGCAAGGCCCTAGCATGTGCACATCAGAGTGGGAATAAAAGCAAGTCTTCATGTTCTTCTTTTATTTTTTGGACTGGGAATGGAACTCTCGACTTCCTGCTTGCCAGGCAGGCATTTACCTCACTGAGCTAAATCCCCAGCCTAAGAGGAAGGCTTCTTGTTCTCCATTGCTTGTGGTCTCATGCAATTCTTCTTTCCTACAGATTCACTCAGTGTATTCAGACACAGTGCAGCAGAAGGTGAAGGGAGATGCTGCCGCGTGGGTGGCGAGGGTGTGGGGCGTTCCCTTTTGGTTGTATATATGGAATTTCTTGATTCTATTTAAAATCATGCACTAGAAGCACCCTATCATCTTTAGGGTTCCAATTGATTCTCCTTTGCATTTCTACTGCTAATTTCAAGCTTGCTGTGAAACAGGCTTTCAGTACATTCTTACCTATAAATGAATGAGTGAATGAATAACTAAGTCTTTAGAAATACCTAATGCTGGTATCTCATAGCAAAGGCAGCTAATGCTTGGCATTTCAGGGAGGCAGCAGGAAAGTAGCCAAATAATACAGCTACAGGTCCCCAGATCTGCAGATGAGGGCTCAGGGTGAGAGTGAAAATTAAACGTAGGTTGCCATTAATGTAAGTAATCATGCGATGGGATGTATTTTTTTCTGGGTCTGTAGCTTAAATCCCAATTACGTTCTGGTGACAAATGAACTCGCTGAGTAATTCATTTTGATGCGTGGAGCTCCCACCTTCTGTATTACCACTGCATGGGGAAGGTGTATGACAAATTTCCAGATTTAATTTTAGTGCCTGGGAGCCCAAGTGGCACAATTACCAGATCAAGAGTGATGGCAGAATATTAACGTGAGGAGTTCACGTGAAGCTGGGTTTGAACTAAGGGTGCTCAAGCTTGCACTCAGCAGGCAGTGTGGCTCTCCAACCAGTGCCACGCACCTGGACCTTGCGATTTTTTGTTCCCTGACTTCATGCTGATCCTTCATTCAAAGGCCTCTGAGACCTGACGATTGTGTCCCAGTGGATGTCTTGATTTCTTCCTTCCTCATCATTCTTCACATCTTACTGTTAAAAGCAGCATGCCCAGTGATTAAAGGCACAGACCCAAGTCCCACTGCTGGCAGTGCCATTACACTTCTGCCTCACTGTTTCTACGTAACCCTGTCCAAGTGTACATGGTGCTCCTGCAAGGTGGTCCTGAGTACTAGACACGGTCATATAGATAAGATCGTGGCGGGTAGCAGACATGTAACGAATTGTAGATTTTACAAGACCATTATCCAAGTTTAGTTCTTACCCTCTATTCCCCAACTCTAAACCAGATTTGGGTTAAGGTGAGGGCTAGGATCAGGGCTTCATGGTCCCTGTCATTTCCAATGTATTGTAGCAAAAGCAGCTATAGACAATAAGGAAACAAATGTAACCGTGTTCCAATAAAGCATTACTTAGGAACTCTGCAATTTAACATTTCATGTGTCACCAAATATTATGTTTTGGGGAGTTTTTGACCATTCAAAACATAAAAATCATTCTTATCTCCTGTACTACGCCAAAACCCATGGTGAGCTGGATTTGTGTCTGAGTTGTAGTTGACTATTTCTGATTCTTCTATTGTCTGTTCTATGGCTGATTTAACCATCCTGAAAGACCCCCAAATCTTGTATTTTGTCATCTGAAAGCCTTCATAATCTCCCTATAACCTAAAATGCACACTCATCAGTCTGGCTTTGACTGAGCTTTGAGGTCATGGCCCTGGCAGTGTCCCCATCACAGAGGAACCTCCCAGTTTGTTGTTCCCAGGCATTACCTTCTCAGAGCTTTGGGTCACATTCTCAGAGACTGGCCCTCTTTTGAAATATGATGGGATTAATCAGTTCCCTGTGATAGAACCAGAGAGTTCCAGAGGCTTTGGGAAGGCGCTGGATGACCAGCCCACTTCCTCGGAGCAATGCAGGGCTGGGGACCTGAGGCAGTCTTTTGCTCCCTGCTCTATGGCTGCTTTCCTATCATTCACCCATAAGCCAATGGCTCCCATTCATTAAATCTCATTCCATCCTTGGGAAAATATAGCCCCATGTCTTGGTTAATTTTCTCATTGCTGAGACAAAATACTGGACACCCGGAGTTAAAGGGGGAAGTGTTTAAGGTAACCCACAGTTTAGAGAGGTCTCAGTCTTTAGTTCACTGGCTTCCAGGCAGGGTGGCATGGCAGAATGGGCAGGAGGCAGCAAATGACAAGCAGCAGCAAGTGACAAGTGACAAACAATGACACTCTTTCTGTCCCTCCTTTCTTATCTGACATACCAAACCTCAGGGTTGGTAAGGCTCACACCAAAGGTGGTATAAGGCTACCCAGAACTATGCCAAATCAATCAGACTAATTTAGTAATCACACACCCTTGATTCCAGTGTCACATACTCCAGATCCAGCCTCCCCTCAAAAGCCCCACCTGTGAGCACATGAGGCTTTGAGGGGACATCTGGACACAAGCCATAATACCCCACGTTGCAGCCAAAGAAACTCATTCAGAAAGGTTATAACTGTCCCTAGGCCATATGGCTAGTACACAGCAGCACCAAGGCTTGAATTCAGGCCCCCTGGAGCTGGCAGCCCATCCTCCTAACAGTTACACTGTACTATATTCGTGACTATTTAGTTGTGTGACAGCTAGTGACCTTCTGAGAGAAACCTCTTCCAAGGACAGAAATTGGCATACCATTATGTACATAAATGTGCATGGACATATGTCACACCCGAAGTTACAGGTATAACTCCCCTTTCTGTCAGTTCCAGTGATAGTGGGAGGAACACAAGTTACCTTATTTATGCTTGCAAAGCCATGCTGTTCCCTAATCTCCACAGACAGTCTTGAAAGTGAGCCCAGACAGGCAAGAAATGCTGCTTTGAATGTGTGCTAATCCACAGTGAAGGACTTATCGCATTAAAACACTTCCCATCTCCCTGCATCATCCTCACCAGAGGATGCATTTTAGGCAGAAAGGGAGAAGCTGCTAAAATGAATTAGTTACCTTGTTTTCCAGTAGATAGAGGTGAGACCACACGAATGTAATGTCCCACGACAGGGAATGGCCAACCTCCTGTAACAAGACTAATTGCGGCTGAGCCCGCACAGCAGTGGGGGAATGTGAGCGCATGCTCCTCCCTCATCTGCATCCTGAAACTCCCAGGAGGCTTCCTCAGCAGATCCAGCAAAGGAGACAAAGTGGCCATGGTGGTGGCCCCCCAGCCCTGTCTAAGTCAGCAGCCAGAGGCGGGGGAGAGTCGCTCATGAACCAGAACACAGGCTCTCCATTGCTCAAGGAGGTTTGCCTTAACTTGCTGTGAGAATCTGACTGAGTTCCGTTAACTCTCTGCTTTGTGTGCTGGATATAACCATCACTGCATCTTCAGTCTTCCCTTTTACACAGGAGGGGAGCCACTACTGCATGGTAGTGAGAAACCCAGTCACTGAACACCAGTTCTATCACTTGGTGCTCTGTGACTTGGGGGCAGCTATTTTGTTTCCTTCTGCCTTGGTTTCCCAGTCTGAAAAATAGGAAGAATAACAGCAGTACTTCCCTCACACGGTGCTGAAAGGATGGAATGACCTAATCCAAGTAAATCTCTTGCCACTTTCCTAGCTCATGATAAGCATAGAAGTAACAATGACCGTAACTACCCTACCCTCTGTGAGCCCCTGACTACAAAGCAGTGGCTAATGTTTGCATAAATTGTCACAATTTTTACATAAATTGATCACAGGAGGTTTAATCTTCATGAAAACCCAATGCAGTTTTATGTCTGTGTTTACTTCCAACTCAGGTGAGAAATCAAAGAGCAGAGAGGTTAAGTAACCTGCCCGAAGCCACACAGATTATTATTGTATATTACTGACCATAAAGAGAAAAGCACCAGTCTTATTGTGCTCTTTCTACAGTTTGTACACTGCAATTGTCCCTGAAGTACCAGGAAGCTCCGACTTTCAGTCGTATGAGGTTTGTTCATATTTGCTTTTACATCTAGTTAAAAATGCTTTGAGGTTTCCCACTGCAAGTAAGAGTAGTGTCCTAAATGGCTAAGACATCCATCTTTTTTGGCAAGATTAGATTAAATTCTTCGTAAGAAGAATATGAAGACAAAGGAGGGAAGTATAATTAATCTTCTGACTTGCAAAGTAGAATTACACCACAGGACAATAGGCATGTCAGCCAGACTGTTGTTTTCAGAGAGAAATTACCAGGTGTTTTTATGCTGCTCCATGGCCTGTTTGGGGCTGAGCACAGAGGACTCAGTTTTGACCCTGTCAAATCATAGAAGTAGCTCCTCCTTAGGTGGAGGATCTAATGCAGGAAAGATAAAAGAAAGTCTTGGATTCCTCAGCTTTTCACTGCTATGACCAAATACCTGATGAGATGAAAGGGGAAGGAGGAGGAGGAGGAGGAGGGGAAGGGGAAGAAGAAGAGGAAGAGGAACAGGAAGAAGAGGAAGAGGAAGAAGAAGAAGAAGAAGAAGAAGAAGAAGAAGAAGAAGAAGAAGAAGAAGAAGAAGAAGAAGAAGAAGAAGAAGGAGATCTATTGTGGCTCATGGTGTCAGGGGTTCCAGTCCATGGTATATTGACTCCATTGCGTTTAGGTCTGTGGTGAGGCAGAAATATCATGGCAGAAGGATATGACAGAGGAAAGCTGCTCATCACATGGCAGCCAGAGGCAGATAGGGAGGAAAAGTGCTAGAGAAGGATCTAGGAAAAACCATGGCTCCTAGGGTCATACCTCTTTGACGAGGTGCCACCTTTCTAAGTTTCTGTCACCTCCCAATAATGCCATCAAATCATGGTCTCATCAATTGATTAATCCATGATAAAGTTAGAGCCCTCATGGTTCAGTCACCTTTTGAAAACCCCATCTCTGAACACAAGAAACTTTTGAGTGACATTTTAGAGCTGAATCATAGGCTTTATTTTTTTTCATTCTGAAGGCTGTTTGAAAAGAGGAGAGAAAGAAACAAGGGGTGCAGATGTGTTGTGACATTGCCATCTCCAAACCATCTCCAGAGCTGCACTGGATGGCTATAGGACACTAGAAAGGAAAACCTTTTAGGCTCTTCCACCCAAACCTGTAATGGGGCCCAAGGATGTCAGGTAGAGATATGCTGTAGGAGAAACTGGAGTTCAGATCCCTTGGCAGGACCTCCTCAAAATCATAGAGGAGGGCCGAGTGATCAATGCAAGGTATGAGAGTCAAGGTCTCTATGCAGTGGAAGTCAAAGGAAACAGGACCAGGCTCAGACAAGCTGAGGGAGAAACCAGTCAGTGCCTCATGTCTACCACAGGAGAAGAGAGCAGCTGACTCACTCAGCTGAAGGCCACGGCTCCAGAATCCAAAATGATGGAGGTTGCTGCTTTCTGAAGCTCTGGGCAGCTATGGTCTCTGCAGGCACATCTGGAAATGGTCCTGAGGCTGCACGGGGGAAGGCATACACTGCCAAAGAAATGGAACATTAGTGCTCTTTACATCAGAGACAATGAGAACCACCCAAAAGAGTTTAAATTAGGGAACTGGAATGAATTTAAACTAAATTGAACATTTCGTTTTGCTGAGAACTGCCAACATGAGAATTTAGTTTGAGAGGGAGCCCAGATTAGACTTAGAAAAAATAAATAGATTATATTGATCTGCACACATGAATTCTAGAGTGAGTTAAATGTCTGCTTTATAGTTTTAAAGGTATTTTTATATTAATGACCTTGATTCTGACAGTATTTCTGTGACTTTGGCAGCACTTGAGTTATTGTCCCCATTAGACTAAGTAACTATAAGTCAAGAAGGGAAACTGTATCTCCGGTTTACAGTAAAAGTGATAAGAAAGACTGAATTTAACTTTTATCTTCTGAATTTAAAAGTGGCATTTTCCTGACTGTATAAGACTGCTGGCACCCAAGGGTATTTTATATTTACCCAAAAAGCATGGTTCATGGGTGCTTATATTTTGAAGAGGGTAAATAAAAGAAAAAGTTGTTCAGACTACATGTAAAGGTAAAAGTCATTTAGAAACGTCTGCTCAGTTCTCTGCAATACCCTGAGTCCTGAGCAAGGAAATGTAAGAGATTTTCTAGTAACTTCAGTTATTTGGTCCTCGAGATCCCTTCCCTAAAGCTGTGTCTCCTATTGATTAGAATTGTCCAATCCAACATTTTCCAGGGTTTCCAGAACCTTGGTTCTCTGGAGTGGAAATAGATTGAACAAGGAAAAACAGTTATAATGGTCAAATAAATTTGGACAACACTGGGTTCAACATATTAAATAGATACCCTTATGTACAAATGTTTCATCTTGCTTTGATGTGATAAATGAGGTGTAAGGGCTTCTATATTGCATTCTTCATTTTATGTAGTCACCTGGCATTTTCTTCGGTGGTACCCTGTGTTGTTTGTGTTGTTTAAAGCACATGTTAACACTGCCACCTTAATCAATAACTCTGATGGATGAGATAGAGTTCAGACTGTGACCCGGGTCATTCCATTGACCATTAGGCTTGATTCAGCTGACTGGATGGATGGATGGTTATGTCCTCATGTTGCATGCTCCAGCAAACAGGCGACCTTCCCATGAGGACCATTATTAGGTCAAGTGACTGTAGTTCCCTAAGATCCTCAATCCTGCTTGAACAGTTCTTTCCATAACTCAGATATCTCCAGTTGTGAGTCACATGTGGAAGAAACTAGGTCTGGATGAAAAGTGTGCTATGAAGATTAATTTCACTCATTAAGCAATGGATATTTTTGAACATCTACAAGCAGACAGGCAAGTTGTGTGTTAGGGATACAATGATAAATAAAGCATAGTCACTATTCTTGAAGTCCTCAAAATCTAGAGGGGAAGTCTGAGCCAGGACACATATAAGGACTAAAATGGTAAACTATCGGGTGTTCTACAAGGAGCATATGCTATGGTGCAAGAGAGACATAGAGTGAGGGGTCCGGAAAGGCTTTGGGGAGGAAGTAGTGCCAACCTGGGGCTTATGGAATGAACAGAATCTTTGCCTGGTGGCAATGTAGACTCTCCCAAGCAGTGAGAAGAGCATCCCAAACAGTGAGCAGAGACATCTGAAAACAAAGAATAGTACAATATGCATGAAATACAGAAACTGAAGCATGTACGAAAATCAATCCTGCTGGACAGGCAGGCAGCAGCTGGACTGTGAGGGGTCTGTGCCCCATGATACAGAGTTTGGGCTTATTCTGTGGCCAATATGCCTGCTACTTTTTTTAAAAAAATAGTTTTGACTCACCTCTTTCTCCATCAATGTTAAAAAAAGTTAGCTTGTGATAAAAGTAATCAACAACCCCAATCCCATGTTTTCCCTGGAGATGGGAGAAGCCAGAGTTCAGCCAGCATAAGGAAATTTGTCTTTCACTTGGAGCACAATCTCAGGATTTTCTAGGCCAGGCATAAGATTTATGGCTCAGGGAAGATCCATTGCCAAGGGGGAATAGCAGTGAGGGGCATCAGCACTCTGGTCTCACACCCCAAACTGTGCCCTGTCCCTGCCAGAGAAACCACAATGAATCAGGACTCAGCAAAGACCCTGTGAATTCAGCAAGCGGGTGGCTGGCGTGCAGCACGCGGAGAGTGAGGCTAAGTTTGGAGGCTCCTCCTTCGGGAGGTTGTGTCTGCTTCCAAAGGGCTTAAGCACTTTTACCTATGATCTCACGTTGACTCCTCACGATTAATCTAGAAAGTGGACTTGCTATCCTTGTTGCATGGAAAAGGAAGCTGAAGCTTTGAGTCCCACTAAAACTTTCCAAGTATATACTAGGACAGTGGCAGCAAATGTATGGCATGTATGCTGTTTTTACTTTTAAGACAAAAGATGTTAGCGTATGAGTTGTATTTTTTTTTCTAAACTAAAACCTCAGGGTTTAGGTTTAATTGCAGAGTTGGAATTTTGCTATAAAAGTGAGTTTTGGATTGCAGTTTGGGCATTCGGTCGGTCTTTAAAAGGTTGGCCATCACTGCACTAGGAGTTAGTCATCAAATCAGGGCTTAAACTTCTGGCTAGCTCACTCTGCAGTTAGTTATCTCCAACACCTCACTGCACTGGCTTCTTGTGCTCTCTTGTCAGCCAAAGGACTTAGAATCCCCTTTGAGTGCCCCAGTGCCAGCACAGAGTGGGGCAGGCACAAACCGTGGCTCACTATGCATGCTGGCTCTGCCACTTGTAGTCCACTGGACTCTGCCACTCTCTTCCATGTTTACCCTGGTGAAAAGTCTCCGGGATCAATATTTGCTTTCTTTAAGGAGCTCAATGCATCCTTAATCCCCAGCCATTGGAGGTGCACTCATTTCTAGTCCCTTTCTTTCAGGCCGTCAAAGTGAGGGGACAAATTTACATAGTTGTAAGACAACTTCTTCACTGACCCAGAGAATCCAAGATTTTCCAGAAAAAGCATGTTGTTTGTTTATTTTCTCTACTCACATGTAGCTGTGCACTCTTTCTAAATCTCAGGGCTCTAGTCTAAATATTACGTTTGGCATATTAAAATTGTTTAATGAATCCATTAGCAAATTCCTACTAAGTAGTATTCAGTTCAGATCATGTCCCTAAAAGGTTTAGGTAAGAGCCTCTGCTTAGAGCAATGGGTTCCTTATTAACCAAGTGAAGAGTTAGCCTTGGGAGCTTTAAACCATGCTCATCAATGTGATTCACACCCATTTCATAGATACTGGAATTGAAGAACGTGACATTAATAATTGAGTAAATTTCAGAGCTGGCAGTATGTTAAAGTGTTGTTTTCAAAGAAATCAACTCTTTGAAAATATTTCTTGAAAAGCGATTATTCTCAAGGAATTGTGCCAAATGCTGTGGGTATATGATTCTGTTAATCCAATTTTCATCACTATGACAAGATACCCAGAGAATCACCCTAAAGGGAGAAAGGTTTATTTTGGCTCACCATTGCAGAGGTTTCAGTCCATGGTCAGAAGGCAGAGAGAAAATGAAGAGGGTGCTGAGACAAGATCTCCCCTTCCGGACCACATTGCTAGTAACTTATATCCTGTACCTGGGCTCCTCCTGCCACATTTTCCACCATCTCCCAATTACCACCTTAGCTGGAGGCCAAGCATCCAACATGTGAGCTTTGGGAGCATTTAAGAGCCAAACCATAATACTAAGTAAAAAGAAACAGTCTATTCCTGCTATCCTGATGAGTATTGATTTATTGGGAGAGACAAAACCATAAAACAGAATCTAAACACAATATGAAAGGCATCATAGCAAAAATATAAATGAGATCACAGGTGAACAGAGGCAGGAGCTTCTTCCCCAGCCAAGGGTGCCTCAGAAAGCTTTCAGTGAAGGTGACACTTCAGGTGAGAAGGATGAATTGATCTCTGCATTGAGGAAATTGATCAGTGACAAGTTGTTCTTTGGCAGCTTATAGAAAAATACACCCTAATTTTATTTTCACTGTTTTTAGATTAAAAAAAAAAACTATAGGAAATGGCATCTTAGGATCTGCCCAATAGAAAGTTATAGAGAGCATATAAAAAGACAAGTAGAGAAAAGAGAAAGTTATTAAAAATACAGGGACAGATGCCTGGAATATTTTCCTCCATCCAACAGTAAGTGTGGCTGAAATAAAACTAAGTAAGTGTCTGAACAAGGGAAATAAGAAGAAAAGTCATTGAAAATGAACCTACATGTTGTCCCAGCTCTCCCAAAAGCCTGGTGAGATTAGAGTGATTGTAAGGGACAAAACCAAATTGATAAGCGAGCACCAAAATGAGGCAAGAGAGGAAGACAACAGAAAGGACAGAGACAGATAACCTGTTTCTCAAGTGCACATCCAATAAGTGCATGAAGAAAGGGTAGGCAGGACCTCAGAGACTTGCCCGGTGTAATTTCCTGTCAAGGAAAAGTAGATGTTCCTTGAAAAAATTAAGTCTTTGATTCAGTGACTGTTAGCAGAAGGGGCTGGGAGATGAATGCTGGAAGGGAGCATAAATTCCCCTGTAGAGGAGAGAGAGTAGCACTTGGAGGTGATAAAGGTGAATACTGACAAGGGAAAGTTGATTAAGAAGTAGCCTCGCTCTGAGATTGAGAGAGTGGTCCAGCTGCCATGATTGATGGGAGTGTCTCAAAGGCACAGTCCAAGTCAGATGCTGTCGGAGCATCTCTGGGCTCACAGTGGGGAGGGCAAGGCAGAGTTAGGAGCCCAGGTTTCATACATCCAATGAGCTGCTAGCCCTGGATAGGCAAAAGGAGGGGAACTGGCATTTGCTGAAAACCAATCACGTGCGGAGCACGGTGGTGGGTGCTTTATAGAGCCTGTCTCATCGATTTCTCATCATATTTGCAAGGTGGGTGTTATCATAAGTAAACGGAGGTCGCAGAGGTTAAATAACCTGTCCAAGTTCACATGCTAAGTGGCAGACCTGGAATTTGAACTCCAGTCTGCCTGATTATAAAATCTATACTCACATGTGCTGTTTGCTTCGTTCCAATGAAGTAGCCATATCCTTTTACATTTTTGTAATGGATATGTCAAGCGTAGTAAGTGGTAGAAGCACAAATAATGGTAGCTAGTGAAAATAAGAGAAGAAATAGCAGGAGGCCAAGGAGGAGGATTTATATGTAAACAGGTCATGATGCCTATTTCTAAGAGCTGTGGTGAGAAACAAGGTGATATATATTAAGTTCCATCCTAGGGCCTGGGGTACAGGGGGAACTCAAAAACCTAGCAGTCCTTCCTTCATCCCACACACCTTTTACCGTGTCTCTCTGTAAGTTCTCTATGTGTATGAACTCCACTAATGGGCTATGAGCTACCTAAGGGTAGAAATTTGCCTACCTCATCTGCATTTCTCACAAAACTGTGCACATAAAAGGCTCCAATTAGTATTTTTTTAATGAGGCAAGTGTAACAAACCCAGATCAAGACTAGATGGTATAAAAATGTTCTATTTCTCCTGACACTTACTAATGTCAGTGTTTCCGTTATCCTTAGTAGTTTATGTACCATGCTTTAAACACACTCATGTGTGAGAGTGCATGCGCGCTGTACCAGGTCATTTACATACATACCAACCAGTTTTTGGAGAAACACAAGCTCAGTAGTGTATAAATTTGATCTTCCCGTTTGCCGTTGGAATGTGCTTATGCTACCTCCTTTCCTTGTACTTTAATGAATCCATAACTTTCTACTCATTTTGGGTATTAAATGTTCATACAATGCACAAGTGCAATCTAAAGCTAGATTTCATGCATGACCCTCCTCTGGTCTGGCCAGAACTAGGCCTCAGGGAGCAGAAAGGTGCTCAGACAGCTCCTGGGTTACTGCTACCTGCCTGTCCAACACTGACCTCCTCTAACGTCAGGGACTGGAAGCGAGGAGGAGGAGAGGCACCATCACTTTCTTACCGGCTCTTGCAATAGTCCTTTTCTCTCGGCAGGTGGTGGCTGCTCTGGAGCTGATCCTCCCCCTGTGCATCAGCATGTCCTGGGAGATCTATCTCCACAGGTGGGATTAAGAGATCCCAACATGGTAGATTCAGCACTGATTGACCTCTGCACCCCACTTCCTGGCAGGCCACAGTAAGGCTTATTGTTGGAACCCACTGCCTATTGAGAAATCTCTTAATCAGCATCGAGATAATACAAGCCTACCGGATCCCCTAATAGATCACCAATGACTGAGTGACCCATAGGCAGTCCTTCGTCTTTGCTACATCCAACCCTGGTAGTAAGGGCTGTGTTGTGGACTGAATGTTTGCAAAGTTCAAATGAAACTGTGACCCTGAGAGTGATGGCGTTTGGAGACGGGGCCTTCGACAGGTGATTAAATCATGAGGGGGAAGCTTTCACGATGAGGTGAGTTCTCTCCCAGGAAGAAAGATGAGAGGACTTTTCCATCTTTTTCCATTTCCTTCCATGACAGGATATAGTAAGAGCAAAAACATCCAGGAGCCAGGCAGAGGGTCCTTTGCCACAGCAGTCCTCACCCCAATCTTTTAGGCACTCAGGACCAGTTGCACAGAAAACAACGTCTCCACGGTGGGTTTATATACCAGACGCAGCAGGGTGGTTTGGGTATGACTCAGAGGCAGCCCACATCCCTCACATGTGCACTGCACAGCAGGGTTCCAGTTCCTGTGAGAATCCAGTGCCTTGCAGATCTGATGGGAGGCAGAGTACTGATAGTGATGGCAGCAGTGGGGAGCAGCTGTAAGCACAGAGGTGCTTTGGTTGCTTGTCTGATGCTCACCTCTTGCTGTGTGAATCTGTTCCTGACAAGTTATGAGTGAGCATTGGTCCATGGCCCCAGTGTTGGGGACCCCCCCTGGCCTACAGAATCCAACTGTGCTGGCACCATATCTAGGACTTCCAGCCTCCAGGACACGAGGAACACATCTGTTGTTTGTCCACTCTGTCACTGGTAATCTATTAAGGGATCTAGAGCTGATACAGGCTGATTCAGGGCCCCTCTCCATCACTCTCAACCACCGCTCCCCAGTTCTTTTCTCTGTCTTCTCCCAGAGACAGTCTGTTTCCCCGCTACAAGCACCCCAGCCTCTGTGAGGGACTTTCTCAGTTGTCTCCTTTGCCTTGGGGACAGATGGCGGATCAGGAAGGTGAAAGAGAAAGCTTCACACCAAGCTCTCCATCCTTCAAGGCCTCCAGGATTTTCAGCTCTCTCCTTCCAGACTTGTGTTTTGTTTGTTCTAAATGAAGAAGGAGAGATAGTGGCAGCAACTGGGAAGTGAGGAGGGTGATAACACGATGAGTTTTGCTGGTTTTAACACATGCAAAGGGAGCTACTTGATGGCAGTGGTTGGTGGAAGCTCTTAGATGTGGATTATTTTTTTCTTAACATTGAGCTCCAGCTGCCAATTTCAAAGCAAAATAAAGAATCCCAGTCAACATTCGGTCATGTACTCTTACCACATGCACATGTAGCCTGTGAGGTGGGCCTTATCATTCTTCCTTCACAGTTAGCAAGATCGAGCTTAAAGAATGTAAAGTAAGGTGTCCTCCAGCAGATAGCAGCCCCGGTATCCAAACGCAGTCTGCTTGACACCATGTCCACCATAGCAAAGAGAGACATGCTTGAGCAGTGGGAAATACAGAGGAATACCAAAGAGGCGGGGAGATGCAGACCCTTTCCCGCCTCGCTGGAGAAAAGAGCCGCAGCAGTCAGGAACAGAGTTGTGAAACTGGCTCGCCACTGGCTCTTCATCAGCAGGGCCCACTAGACTGCAGCACGGAGCCAGGGTACTCCCTTGGAAGTAGCCATAGGAGAAGGACATTCAAAGGCCTATTTTCTCTGGTACTATGGCCTCAAAGATTCCTTTTGACTAGAACATCGTAAGGCATAGCTGCTCCCCTGCTCAGACTAGGGTCCCTGAACCCCCAGGGAGCTGAGGGAAGGCCCGAGGTGACTTGCATTCTGTTGGCTGTCCAGACTGGATGGAGAAAACTCCAGTCACCAGCTTTGGGGGCTGTGTGCCTGTAAGGAAGGGACAAAGGCCACCACCAGAGGGCCTATTCCAACTTCCTGTTCAGAGCACACAGCCCCCTTTCCTCCCTGCTAGACAGGACTGTGGTGCTGAAAGTAGGATCCCAGCCCACAGCCTCTGCAACACCAGAGGATTTGCTAGAAATGCATTCTTGCCTTCTTCTCCTCTCCAGGCCTCAGGCAGAATCAGAAACAGAAAGTGGACCTAGCTATTCATTTTGTCAAGCTATGCAGGAGACTCTTGTTTGTAGTTAGGTCAGGTTTACTTGAGAGTAATTTACAAACAGAAAGCAATTCACCCTTATTAGGAAGTTTGATGTGATAACTAGGCAGTTACATAACTGGCACCACAATGAACACACCAACTGTTTCCATGGCCTGAAAAGAAGTCAGTTCCTTTGTGCCCCGTTTGGGTAGCACCCCACCAATACCTCCCATCCCTAGCAAGCAGAGATGATATCTCTGACCCTATAGTTTTGCCTTTTAAGTGACCTTTTTTGTTTGACTTCTTTCACTTAGCGTAATGCTTTTGAGGTTACCATATTGCTTCAAGCATCAGTAATTCACTGCTTTTTATTGCTGAGTGGTATCCAGTAGCATAAATGCACCTCCACTTTGTAACCCATCTACTGGGTGATAAACACTTGTGTTGTTTCCAGTTTAGGGCTATTATGAACAAAGCAGCTGTAAATATTCATGTTATTCATGTACAAGTCTTTGTGTGGACATGTGTTTTCATTTCCCCTGGGTAAATATCTTAGAGCAAGATTGCTGGACCATCAGGTAAGCATATATTTATTTCTACAGGAAACTGCTAAACTGTTTTCCAAAGTGACTGTGACATTTGTTCATACCTGAGAGTTCACTTAATCCACATTATCCATCATCCGGTATTATTGTTGTTGCTTCATTTAGTCATTCTGAGAGGTCGCCTGGTGGCATCTAATTATGGTTTTGTTTTATTTTTGTAATGACCAATGATGCTGAGCATCTCTTCATGAGCTTCCTTACCACTCAGATTTCCTCTTTAATAGAGTATTTCAATGTTTCCCTATTTTAAAAACTGTATCATTATCAAATTTTGAAAAGTCTTCACATGTTCTGGATACTTTAATAAGTCCTTTAATAGATGTGTGTCTGAAAAATATTTTTCCCAGTCTGTGTTTCATCCTTATGTTCTTAACAGTTTCTTTTGAAGAGCTGAAATTTTAAATTTTTGTGAAGTTCAGTTTATCATTTTTTTTTCTTTCATGATTCTTGCTTTATATTCTTATGTAAGTTTTTATTTTGTTTCGGTTTTTGTTTTTTGTCCAACCCAAGATTATAAAGAATTTCTTCTATCTCTTTTTTAAAAGTTTTACAAGATTTTTGGTTTAAGACATTTTGAATTACTGTAATGGTAAGGAGTTGTCATTTTTTCTTTCTGTGGATCTCTTGTTGCTCCAGAGCCATTTGAAACATTTCTCCAGGAACTGTTGGACTTAGGAAAAAGACCAGCTGACTGCCCAGGTGCAGACATGTTTTACACGGTGTATTCTGTCCTGTTGGGTATTTTTCTATCTCGTAGGGCAATGGCCCCCTCTCTTGCTTGCTCTAATTCTGTGGTGAAGCTTTGAAGTCAAATACTCTAAGTACTCCAACTAGGTTCTTCTTTTTGAAAGTTGTTTTGGCTATGTATCTTCTCTAAATTTTCATGTGAATCTTGTAATTAACCCGTCAATCTTGTCAATTAGGACTGCACTGAAACTATAGATCGATTGTGGATTGACACGCTAACAATACTGAGCTTTCCAATCCACTCGTGCAGTTTATTTGTCCACTTATTTAGGTTTCTCTAAATTTTCTGTCATTTTTAATGTTAGACGTACCTAACTTTACATGATTGTGTTAGATTTACCCTTAAGTACTCTGAGTTTTTTAATTTTTTAAAAACATTATTTCTGGGAAAAACAGTGATGGAAGGTTAGCCGTGACACTTTTCAGGAGATCCAGCATCTCTCCCTGCTTGATGCAGGGGCTTCCTGCCATCAGACAGAGCTGTCTTTCAACTCTCGACTCCAGCTTTGTGTCTGCACAACACTGGTTTTGAGAGCCCACATTCTAGAGGCAGGCTGCCTGAGTTCAGTCTCACCCTATGGCGCTACAGCCCCGGCTTCTCCAGGCTTTTCCATCTGTTAAATGGGCATAATACTAATGCCTGCCTCACGCAGTTGTTTCGAGGAGTCCGTGAACCATGCATGTCAGGCAGCGTCACACTTAGAAATAGCTCAAAATCTTCAAGCTGTTATTATTTCTCAGTAGCCATGTGGCCCTGGGCAAAATAATTTCACTAAACATGTATCATCACCCTTCTAAGTCAGGAATAACAACAATAACAACATTGTGTTGAGGATTAAATTAAAATAAATCCTTCCAAAGCAGTGCTGACTGGCTGCCCATGGTCAGCCCTTGGTAATGTTAGTTGCTAATAGTGTCCATATTGCCACAATGTTTGAATACTTAAAAAATAAAATACCTACTGAACACTGATACCAACCTTGCAGAACAGCCCGCCGAGGATCTCCCAAAGCCGTGGAAGTGGCTCCTACGTTTAGGTGACATGCAGACTGACTTAGGAACGCCAGCCGTTTCCAAGCCCTCCTGCTAATGATTTTCTTTGAGCATCCCGGATACGCCCCTGCCCACTTACATTATCCCTAAGCCTCATTACCGATGGTGCTGTTCCAGCATCAGACTAAAATCAATCTATTTATTGTAATGACTTCTAGTTACATTCACTCAATTAGCACCGTCATTAGGCCGCCTCGATGCCCATACTGAGTAGCACTGTGACGTCAGGCGTTCAGCGTGTGGAGCTTCAAAGTGTGGCCTTCCTGACTGAGAAAAATCTAAACACACTTACAGTGGTATCTGTGTCCACACCTCTTCTAATTTTAAAAATCAAAGCTTGTCCAACTTATTAATGTTGGCAAGAGAGACACAGGATGTTCTCGATGCGAAGCTCTGATGGAACATTCTGAGTTAGGCCCAGCAGTAAAAGAAAATTAGCCACTTTGATTTCCCTCCTGGAGGGTTACGTGCAGATCTAGACGCCGTGGGCAGCACAGACACTGCAGCTCAGAGAGAGAGAACAGGAAGCAGTGAATCACGATGGCAGCCCCAGAGCTGCCTGTTTAATCCCTTCTCTGCCTTCAAACTTGCTACATTCTAATGGGAAGGGAAAAGGCCTGCCTGAAAAAGGAGATAGGAATCATCCAAAGAGCTATTTGACTCGGAGTTGAGTTAATAACTTTAAAGTGGCGCAGTGCTACATCATGGAAAATATTAATTCAGTGAGCATTGCAGGCTATTTTCTTACCCATAGAGCAGGTGGATTTGTATTTGCTTTGGAGTATATAGAATTAGTGAGTTAATGATACTCAGACTTCTAGAATATTGAAAATATATTGAAAGTTAGTTACTTGCCTTTCTGAACCTGTTATTTCTTCAAACCTTCAAGATTCAGTGTTTCCTAAATTTTTGCTGTATTTTATTTTTAAGTTTTTAAACTTGTATTAGCACATGTTTGCAGCACATAATGGTCATACGGTAGGGAGCTGGAACATGCACACAACTCTCTGTTGCTTCCTTTCCCCCTTTTTTGCTCCTTTCAACCTCTGTGCTTTGACATCACAAGGAAAATTGTGTGTTGAAAACATTTATATCATAAATCTGCTCTTAGAAAGTATAGAGCCAAATCAGTTTTATTGTCTTCAAGGCACCAAATTATCTATAATTTTTAACATGAACAATTTGCCCAATTCAATCAGCACCAAATTGCCCACTATACTTTGGGTCTCACTCTCTCTCTCTCTCTCTCTCTCTCTCTCTCTCTCTCTCTCTGTTATAGTCAGGGGTTGTACAGAGAACAATTAGAATCAGGACATGGAGTTTATAATATTATTTTTATGATGGTCACCCAGAGTTAACACAAGAAAATGCAGGAAATCTGTCCACAACGCTAAAGACATAGAATATTTAGCCAAGGGCCTGAATCCCACAGCAATGTCCAGCATGCGTCCAGATGAAGATCCAGAGCTCATGACAGTGCCTCCCACAAGTCCAACTGGAGGTCTAGAGTCCACAAGGACTCACACCAGTCTCTTTTACGGATCCATTCTGGGAAGGCCCAAAGGTCAGCGTTGGAAGCTAGAAAGTCTATGGCAGTGGGGTGAAGGAGCTGTGCTGGTAGGTTGAGGGTTCTACGCTGGAGCCGAGAAGTCACACTCATAATAAAGACCAGGGCTGTCCTGGAAAGCACCACAGCCATCCTCAGTGACACAGAGGCCCTGAGCTCCTCCGACAACAAGCACAGTCGAGTCCATGCCAGGAAGCCAGCATGATGAGTTTGTCCTGGAGACCAAGCGGCACACATCTCCCCCTCCAGAGCCAGGAAGCAATGCTTGATGTGAGGAGCAGAGCTTCTCCAGGAGAACCAACAGCTCAAACAGCAGCACACAGGAGAACCCACAATGCTTCAATGCCACAACACATAGCTTCTCCTTCTCCACGTCTCTATTTATGCTGGCAACCTTCCTCGGGTGAAACACTCAGCACCATAGTGATTTAATACCTCTGGCATTAAGTTGACCACCCGTTTTTAATCCATAACACTCTCTCTCCCTTATTTTAACCATATGCAAAGACAGCTTGATGACTGCTCTGTATTGGGATCTCTTATAAAGCTTTGGGGTGGGGTGATTTAGGTGAACTGCTTATTTTTGTGAGGCTCAGTTTCCCCATTTGTAACATGGGAATGGCAAATAACCCCTCCCACATCTTTGTAGATTTTTTGTAAGATTCAAGAGATCAAGTAGATAAAAGCCCAAGCAGAATTCTGGACATAAAATAGGTGTCTTGCAAAAATAGCTGCACAACCCCACAGAGTGGAAGTGTCTTCTGAACACTGGTTTGTCCCAACTCATTGCATTGGGGATAACATGAGTCTCTTCAGGCAGCTTGAATGGAAGCACCTAAGCAAAATGCCTTTAATTACAACAATAGGAGGACAGTTATAGACATATGATGGGAAATTATTCAGCCATAAGAATAATCTGATACTATGGGGTTATGTTATAAGGAAAGTTTAAAATGAATCAGGCAACAAACATATATTAACAGTTATTTTCCCAAATACATAAAATATACATAGAGCAAAATATTGAGAAGAAACAATGTGAAGGTTTAAAGCAGTGGTAGCAGGAATACGATCTTTTTCCTTCTCCTACTTTTCAAAATACGAACCAACTTATCTTTCAAAATACATTATGGGGTTTTTTCTGACTATATTTCTAATTTCTATTCTTCAAAATTTCTTACTTTTTTAACACACTGAACATAAATTAGACACATGATAAGATGCAAAGCTACACCTATCTGAGTACACAGTAAGGAAGGAATTTGTACATAATATCAATTGTTAAGCGTTTTTGAGCATAGTGAAGGCGGTATAGCAACATGGGATTGTACACAGTGTAATACCCCTGTGTGACAGAGCCATGCTAGTGAGCAGTGTGTTTTATTTTGACAAAACGCTTATCACATTTCTCCCATAATCTGTCTCAGTTATTTTTCTTGCATCTTCGCTTTTGTGTTCTCCTTAGCCTAACTTCATAGTAAACTTAAATGCAGTGCACTAGATCAGCACATCAAAAATGTGTGAGGAACACAAGTGGCCCATGATTGGCACAATGCGTGGGGGGTGGACACAGTCTGAGAGATAAAAGCCCGAAGTGCTCAGAATCCCTATAGCTGTGGCTAATCAGTATGGAGCCGTGGTCTCTAGCCGTGTCCTCCGGAGCCCCTCTAGCTTGCCCATCTCTCAAACCTGGCATCCATTAATGAGGTATGAACTTTATCTTTTGTGAAGCATCATTTCCCTATTCCTAGTCACTGATAAACAGGTGGGAAGGTTAGACTGCAGGTAAGAAAAAGAGAAAATGCCCCCATGGTTTTGGGTCTCTTCTGGGATGGAGAATGAGAGTGCAGTTTCCAGGGATAAACTGCAGAGGCAGGGAGCCGATTGCGGGGAGGAAGCTCACAGATGCAGCGTCCGTTTCAGCCTGCCTTCCTCCACTCCAGCTGCTAGGCACATTCCCAGCTTCCCAAGATTTTAAAATGTGGGCAGTCAGCTTTCTACAATACATGGCACGTAGTGTCTACTCAATCAATGTTGAGGAAATTCAGTCTGAATTTTATCAATGGACTTTTAAAATTATAGTGTTTGGGGGTTTTCATAAAGGAGATGGAATTATTTTTTTACAAAACAGAAACTAGATATAATCATGACTCTTAAATTATAAAACAAAACCAAAGACCTCTGCAGTGACTCTTTGCTGTCACTGTACCCTGAACTTGGCCTCTATGGCTCCTCTGAGTTACTTCCTGAATCTCTCCAAGTTCAGCTTGGAGAGATTGGAGCTTGGAGTACTTTGAGGTCAGCATTCCCTTTGCTCCAACCATACTGGCCTTTTAGTTTCTACCTGCTCATTTTAATCTCAGAGCTTTTCTGATGACTAATCCCCATGTATGGAATGCTTCTCTTCTTTCTCTGCATTCCTGGTTTCATTTCATCGGGGTCTTAACTTGATTGTCGTCTCCTCCAAAGGGCTTTTATGATGGTCTTGTTCAAATGTGGTCTCCATAGTTACTCTCTGATCACATAAGTGTTTTATTTTTCCATATAATTTTTCACTATTTGAGGTATCAACTTCCTTTATTTGTTCCTTTTTTAGCTTTCCCACATAATTTAAAGGAAGAGGGGTGTATCAGGCTCACGTTTGAAGAGGATTCAGTCTGTGGTTAGCTGGCTCCAAGGCAAGACCATCCTGGTAGAAGGCTATTGCAGAGTGAAGTTGCCTAGTTCATGGTGACCAGGAAACAGAACAAGGGGATGATGCCAGAGAAGCAGAGGCAAGGGACCATCTATAGTTTCCAAGGTCATATCTCTGTGACACACTGAGACACACCCAGAAGTGTGTTTTAGTAAACCCCTATGTGGCCCCCAAGCCACTCTACCTTAACTGTCATGGCATATATAGATTTACTAGAAGGCAAATGCAGACAGGGACTGTCTTGGACTTTGCTGCTGATTCTCCATCTCCTGCCGAATATTTATGGAAAGAAGGCTGGAAAAGAGAGAAAGGAAAGGGGAAGAAATAAGAAAGGAGGGAAAGTAAGGGAAGGAAAGGAAAGTAGGGAAAAAGGAATGTCAGGTCAGATGGTCTTTGTAACTATCCTATGATAGTATCCACAACCCTCATTATACAGATGAGTGAATTGGGGTAAGGACAGATTGCTTAGTTTTGTAATGTCACAGTTACTGACTCTAATTAGGAAGTCTAAATAGACTCTTCTTGAATTCAAGAACAGCTTCTTCCTTTACCTTAAAAGATAATCTGAAACTTCCCCAACTATGTTAGAATAACTGTTGCCAGATCTGCTCTAGCACTGTGAACAGCTAGAAAGCTGGGTGAGCTATGCGAAAAGGCTGATTTTAGACACTGTACAATAGCTATCTCAAGTGTGTAATCTCTAAGAAAAAGGAAACGCAGAAGGCAAAAACTCCACTTGTGTTTGCTTTTTTCCTTGCATACAGTTTCTGGATCACAGCAGAGAAATGGGAAACCAAGAAGAATGTGGCAAACTCAAGAGGAGGTGGTCAGACTTCCATGGCCCTGAGGCATCAGGAATTAACTGGACAGGATTCCAGAAAAGAGGTTGATGTGCAAGGATCAAGCTTCAGAAACATGTATCCAAGCTCCTTAAGTGTTGCTGAATACTACCTCAGAGTACACTGGGCAAAACCCTCCCTAGCTCAACCCAAAAGAACTGCACAGCTGTAAGCTGTCTAGAGCTCATGAAGGAGTTAGGGTCTGAGCAGTAGAGCAGTTCACTGATCTCTTTCAATAAGCACCTAGGAATTCATTAGAGCCTCAAGCAGAGACATGACATACAGATGGGCTAATATAGCCCAAAGGTAAAGGCTCTCACCACCATGCTTCAGAAGAGGCCTTGCAGTGACCAAGCAGATCCACAAGGAACCACCAAAACAAACAGGAACACTGTTTAGAGATGATATTGTTGAAAATGATGAAATCTAGGCAGTCAGTAATGACATTTACAGTGGCCATCATAAAACAAAAGATAAAGCAAAACCAACACAAGACTTACAAACACCAGGATGAGATATATAATTAGAACAAGTCAAATCAACGAGTAGGTATATATCTATAGATAGCAGAAGTTTAAAATAGCTATTAGAAATATCTGGGTTTGGGTTTAAAGGAACACTTGAACATGAAGAAAAGAAAAATGAAATCTTTAAATATAAGTAGAAGTTGAAAAATATGGTTTTCTGACATATATAAGAATCTAGTAGAACATAGAGTTGAAAATACAATATTCAAAACATTTAAATCACTGGAAATATTTAAGGACCTTGAGTACATAGCAATAGAAATAATCCAAAGTAAAACACATGAGAAAAAAACAGTTATAAAGATTCCCTTGGTGATGGGCCGGTATTCTATGATTGAACATGTGTAATTGAAATCTCAGGAGAGAGAGCAGGACAATTATTTTAAAATATAATGACTGAAAACTATTCTAAATGTGACTAAAACCTCAAAGAAGTGAAACACCAAATTAAAATTAAGGATGATAAACAAAAATAAAATCATGCCAGTGTATATTGTTGGTCAAATTTCTGAAAAATCAATGATAAACTGAGTATCTTTCTAGAATCCAAAGAATGCAATAAATATAGAGGAATAAAATAAGAACATTTACTGATTTTTGATCAGAAAGAATCAAATTCAGAACATAATGGGATGTCTTTTCCAAGTTTTAAGAAAATAAAAGAAAAATATCCTTCAGAAATTTAGGTAATATTGAGAATTTTCCAAAAGATAACAGAACTTGTCCACCAGCAAACCTGTTAATATCATAAGTAGTATTAAATGAGGTTTTTCAGGGAAAAGGAAAATGTGATCTAATGAGAATTTGAATCAACACAAAATTTTGAAGACCACCAAAAATGGTAAATATGTGCATGAATAAGAACATATAAAATTTTTCATTAAAAATAATGAACTATTTAGAGCAAAAAGAACAATATATTAAAGAGTTTGCAGCATATGTACATGATCAAAATATTCTTACATTCTATGTGAATAGTTTCATATTATTTGATATTAAACTGCAACAAGTTCGGGGTATAAATTCCATCCAGACTAAAACAAATTACTAGTAAGCAAATATGTAAATAAGAGCACTAATGGTATAGCTAATAAGGCAATAATAGCACAGATAAAACAGAATTCAGAATACTTAACCCAAAGGAAGATGAAAAGGATAAAAATAGAATGAAGAACAGAGAAAAGTAAATAACACAAGAGTAAACTTTACATATATTGATAACCACATTAATTGTAACTAATATAGATGTGTAGATAAACAGGCAAAAATTATCATAGTGGAATAAAAACAGGAAAACATTGCTGAGAGAAATTAAAAGACTCAAATAGATTTACTATCATGCTGGATTTAACAATTCAGTATTTTTGAGATATCCGTCTCTTAAACTGACTTACTGAAATAATGCAATCTCAGTTAAACTCACAACAGGTTTTTCTGCTAGAATTTACAATCTCATTATAAAATGTATGTAAAGCAACAAAAGACCTAGCTTAGCTAAGCAATTTTGGAAAAGGACAAAAATAGAGAATTTATAATCTTATTTCAAGATTGTTATGTAACACTACAGTAATTAGTACAGGATACAATTGATGCGAGCATATCCTTAAGTGGAACAGAGATTCCAGAAATAAATGCACATGTACAGACACCCTCAACTAATTTCCAACAGAGTTGCCAAAACATTCCAATAGGACAGTGACTGTCTTTAGCAAAGGTGGTAGAATAGCTGGAAGATGATATGGATGGAAAAGTTCTAACTGCTCACCTCATACCATGCACTAAAATCGCTTAAAACGCACAATAGATTCAAACACAAAACATAAGGAAGAAATGAATAAGCAAGTACTCATAACTTTGAAGGAGATAAATACTTCTTGGAAAACAGATCATGAAATGTGAGAAGAAAAGTAAATTCCTTTTGCTTCACTAAAATTAAAAACTTTTGGTTTTTGAAAAAACTATCACTTTAAGTCCCCGGGTATTTATCGGAAGGAAATGAAAACATGTACATTCGGTGATCTGTACAGGAATGTTCCTCGCTGCTTATTCACAAAGCCAAATCCTGCGAACAACCCACACAGCCATTCAAAATGTCTTCATCCTTTTTGGGTTTCTATCACAGAACACCTGAATTTGGGCAGTTTACGATGAACAAAAATTTATGCTGGGGACTGGAAGGTCTAACACTGAGGTGCTGGCTCGTGGCGAGGACCTTCCTACAGTGTCATCCTCTAGTGGGAGGTCAGAGAAGGAGAGAGGAGGAGCTCTAAGGCAGAGGGTGATTGTTCACACGGGTGCACGGCAGAGGGCTGAGTGGATTTCTAAGGAGCCATGTCCTGCAGTAATTGTACCAATCATTCATTAGGGTCAACCCAGTCACCTTTTAGACATCCCACCTGTTAACACTGTGGGGTGAGGATTAACTTTCCACACCCGCTTTTTGGAGGATACATTCAAACCAGAGAACCAAGTGAGTATGTGTGTAAAAACAAACTGTGGGAAATCCTTACAAAGCAATGGCAATGACAAAAAGGAATGAAGTATTGATGTATGCAGTGATTTGAGTCTAAAATTAGAACACACAAGAAGTCAGAGGCTGAGCATTTCCTACCATACATACATGCACTGCATTTCTAGCTTGCATAGAGCACGGAAAACTTGTCTGTGATGGAAGATCAGATCCTTGGGTGCTGGGGCCAGGAGCTGGAGTGGGAAGCCAGGGAAATGCATCATAAGGGAAGATGATGAGGGGATTCTTTATCTTGACTGTGATGGTGGTCACGCAGGTGCACGCATTTGCCAAAACTTAATGAGCTCACTTTAAGTGGGTTCATTTTATAGCATGTAAATTATGCATCAACAAAACTAATTTTTAAATACAGTATAACCATCTGCTATGGCATGAAACTCTCTGGGAAAACTACTCTTTATCATATACTTCAGCTCAGCTATTATGAAAATGATATTGAGCAACACCCACTCCCATCTCATGCTCCACCCTGCCATAAAAAACCCACTGAAACACTTCCGTGATAGGAAATTTTAGGACTTCTGACACGGTGTTAATATTTATATTTATATTTATTCAGTGCTTGCTAATTATTCTATTTCACAGATGTGGGCCAATTACACCATTTTCTGAATTCTGCTGGTCTTGTAGCTTTTATAAATTACAAACTCCTAATATAAACTTGATTGTGGTGAAGTGCAAAGAGCTGGTAGGCTTCAGTGCTAATTAGACTGTGGTTTCGATTCTGGCTCCGCCGCTGCCAGCTGTGTGACATTCTTTTTCATTGGAGGAAACGAGGGAGGCGATAGAGCTGCACCAGGGACAGGGAACCTGCCTTCAGGACAGCGCCTGGCCGCAGGGGGCTTAGAAACGCCCCCCTCGGGAAACCTCCCTCCCCTGCGCGCTCTGCCACTTAAAATGAGACTGTAACTTTCTCACAGACAGAGAGGATTCCGTGACATCGCGAAGGAATCTGCTCGGTGGGTACTGGTGAAAGTGAGAGCCACTCCCGTACTGCCCATCTGTGGACCCTGAGGTCTACGGTCCTACTCTCTCCTCCCACCGGGCACTTTATTTCAGTTTCCTGTCCTCTACTAATTGACCACAAATGCCAATACTTCTTTATGTTTTCAGTTGAAAAAAAAAGTTACCTGGCTTTCTAAATGAAATTGTTCTGTCCTTCCCTTTAAAGCTGTATTACTACTGAATGTGTAGTGGATGGTATTTCAAGCGTTCCCAGGCTGATTTGGGGTTTATCCTTAGTTAAATGGACACAATATTTCCTAATGGTAACTCTGTGTGTGAATGGTGTTTTACCTTCACAGAGCTGTCCCGTATCTGTCGCTACATCTGATCGTTGTGACATTCCTGTAAGGTCAATGAAGTGACTGTGGAGTCTAGAGCTCAGATTAGTGAAGTGAGGCCTTCCTGAGTCACCGGGTCTTTACACCACAGCTGGAATGTGCCCTGCTTTTCCTGGTCTCAGCTGAATGCTTTGTGTGCTGTTTTGGGGTGTGAAGTGACTTAATATTAAGTGCTGAGGGTAGCTGGTGTGTTACTGTGGTGCTGCTGGCTGGCGGGAAGCTCAGGCTGGGGAGGTGTCTCTGTGATTGCAGAGCTGTGACTCTCAATCACACTGAGCTGTGCTCAGTGACAAAACAGTAACAGGGCAAAGGCAGGAAGAGAAGAGGAGTGCTGTCATGAGGGGCTGTGTGTCACCCAGGACCAGAGGACAAAGGGACCACTGAGTGCCAAAGAGAAGTATTGAGGCTGGCTGTCATTTCTCCCTGCGGCAAGGAAGGAACCCATCTTCCTAAAATACCGTACACCAAGAGCCCCGTGGGTCAGTATTTCTTCTCTGTTCTCATCAGTGCTGCCTTATTCTTCATTCTGACAAAAAAGAAAAAAATAAATAAATCAAGGAGAAAAAAGTCACAGTGCAGCACTCAGCAGCGGGGCTGCCCTGGGGCCTGCAGCCAGCCCTCCCTGGGGCTGCCGGACAGCAGTGCGGCCAGGGTGATTGCTCTGTCTGACCCAGAACACCAAGGCAGAATAAAGCTTCCTTCGAAGATGCTTTAGCTTCCTGCACGCTTGATGACTTTTCCAATGGGGAGTGAACTCAAAGAAGCTTGGAGCAAGAGCTTCCTGTCTGTGCCATCCAGGATGAGGGCACGGGACAGGATGGTCAGGATTGTCCAGCTTGTGACCGGAAGCCTCCCAGCGGTGCTTGACCTTTGTGGCAGACGGGGCAGAAGAGGTCCAGATTGTCCAAGGGCTCCTTTTCTGACACCCACAGCCCTTTGCCACTCCTCTGCCTCAGTTTTTCTCTCTGTAAGAGATGTATTCAGATGTAAGGTGCTTTCATTTATTCATTCTCTTTTTTCATTGAGACATAACATTTGTGCATTTTATGGAGTACATTAGGGTAATGTCATACATGTATCACACGTGTAATAATTGAATCAGAGCAATAAGCATTTCCATCTCTTCAAACATTAATCATTTTTATGTGTTGGGAAATTCATACTCTGCTAGTCATTCTGAAACGCATCGTAGATTATTTGATCCAGCAGTTAGCCTGCAGTGCTACAGAAGAGCCTGAAGGGCCCCGCCCCTCTGAGTTCCAGCGCCCCTAGGAACCTCTCCGTCTGCTGCCCTTGCCAATCTCTAGCGGCCACTATTGCATTTTTTTGCCCATAAAATCAACTTAGTTTCCATAAATCAGTGACAACATATAGTATTTGTCTTTCTCTATCTGACTTGTTTTATAATACGATGTCCTCTAGTTCTAACCATATTGCAGCTGGCAATATTGCATTATTTTTCAGGGCTGAGTTGTACTCTGTTGTGTGACAGTACTATGTATCCCTTATCTGTTCCTTTATAGGAGGGCATCTGAGTTGACTTCATGTTTGAGCTAGAGTGAATTGTGCTACAGTAAACATGGAGCACAGCTGGGCGTGGTGGTCCTTGCCTGCGTCCCAGCACTATGGGGAGTTCAGGCAAGAGGAAATTTGATCCTGGCCAACTTAGTGAGATGATGTGTCAAAAATTAAAATATGGGTCAGTGAGAAGACCCTGAGTTCAATACAGGGGGAGAGAGAGATAGAGAGAGAGAGAGAGAGAGAGAGAGAGAGGGAATGGAGTATATACAAGTATCTTTTGGGGATGATGATTTTTCATCCCTTTTGGATGTATACCCAGTTGTGGAATCACTGTATCATATGGCAGTTCTATTTTTATTTTAAAGGAATCTCCATGCTGTTTTCCATAACGGCAGTACTAAATTACATTTTCACTAACAGTCTGGGAGTTCCTCTTTCTCCATATCTTTGTCACCCCTTGTTTTTTTTTTTTTTTTTGACACTTGCAATTCTGAGGTGAGATGATATCTCATGGTTTTGATTTGCACTGCTTTGATTATTAGTGGGATTGAGCATTTTTCATATTTCATGTTTCATTTGTATTTTTCTTTTGAGAAATATCTATTTAGTTCTTTAACCCATTTGTTAATTGAATTGTTGTTGTTGTTGTCGTTATTGGTGTCCAGGTTTTTGAGTTACTTATGTAGTCTGGATACCCACCCCTTTCTGGATGAATGATTTACAAATATCTTATTCATCCCGTAGGTTTCCCTTAGTTACATTGATCATGTCCTTTGCTGCATAGAAACTTCTCAGTACTCATCTCTTAGTAGCTCACGGAGTGCATTTCAGGTCATCATGTCGAGGAATGAGTAAGACACAGCCCTGTGCAGAGACCCCTACTGCTGGTCTGGCTCTGGGGGGGGGTGAGAGGAAGGAGCCCTGATGCAGTGCCAAGTCACCCCGAGGAAGCAGCCTGGAGGCATGAGAGAAAGCGTGTCTGGTTGATGGTATAGCCAAAGAACAACTTGAACAGGGAAGAGAAACATCTGCTGATGAGCTTCTATGTTATTTTGGGGTGAAGTCTGCTCTTCCAAGACCCCTGCACAGCATCAAATAAAAGTTATGTTGCTTGTTAACAGAAGTAGACTAAACTGAGCCCGGCTTCAGGGTTTGTAGATAGCACAAGAAACTGCATGAGCACTGTCCAAGCAAATTATTGAAGCTGAGATGGGAGGGGGTCTGGGAACTTCTGACTTGTGTCTGAGTCGGGCAGCAGCATGGGGAGCTGGGCCCCACATTTAGAGCTGGCATCTGAAGTGAGGGGTGTTCTCATCAGACTGACCCCATGGGGTCAAACCCTAAATCCAAGAAGCATCAGCGTTAAATTGGGTGGTGGGACACATCGGGTATCAGAAGTGTCTTTAGGAAAAGCAGCCCCAGCAGAGATGGCTCGGGAGCCAGGGTCAGCACAAGGGCGTGCTGAGAGAAGCTGGGGGGCCTTAGGCAGAACCCCTCATGGGCCGACATGGAAGCCTGGAGGTCCAAGCAACAGAGGGAGATGCAGAGGCCTGGAAAAGCAGGTTGGCCTGTAAACTAAGCAGGAGAACGGACAATGAGAAATAAAGGAGACCTCGTGCTTACTTTGAGATAAGAAACCATGAGGAGTCACCAACAAAAGAGGAGTGACACTTTCTGCCTGATGTTTGTAAAAGTCACCTTCACTTCTAGCCAAAAACTCAGCTACAGGGAGACCAGGTGGTCCCTGGGAGGGGCGTTCAGCGGGTGACTCTTGTAGGAACCAGGCCAGAGACGGTGGTGATAGTGGTTGGCCATGTTCTGAAGGTGAAGGCGAACAGACACAGAAGCCATCACCCTGCAGGCTCTGCTTAAGCCACTAGACTCCCAAGAGCACCCATGTCTTGGTAAAGAAAGAAGAACACTCAAGGTTACTGATGGGAGATACTCAGTGTTTAGAGACCGGGAAAAGGAGACCAAGAGAGCAGTCCCGCTGTCAAAGGGAGCTCACACTCCGTGGAGGGCAGAAACCTGCCCTGTTGCATGTTGCTGAAAGTCCAGCCCAAGTGCACTGAGAGCTGGACCAGGGTTTTGGCCACATGGACTCACTGCTGACCTCGGCATGCCCTTCTTTGGGGTACAGGAGGGTGAAAAAGCCTGAATGGATCATGCTTAGGAGGAAACAGAGGTCCCTGGGGATATACTTTCGCACAAGCTTGCCACTGGAGCGGAAACAGAATCTGCTTTCACACTTTCCAGTGCCCAGAGTCTGATTCTGTATGAAAATCAAAGCTCAAAGTCCCAGTGGCTCCAAAATCCCCAAACCAGAAAGAGCAGCCTTTGAACTTGGAGACAGTGTTAATGTTGTCAAGGGCTGGGAAGGCTGCAGGCAGTGATCTTGCTCCAGGAAATAAAATGGACCAACTAAGTTGGTGGGTTTATGCAGGTCCTCTGCCTAAGACCAGAGCAAATAATCTCCTTTATGTGTCTTCCTGGAGATGTCCCCACAGCAGTCTTCAACAGAACACTCAGCATGCATGACAGTCAGTGCTATTTGGAAAAACATTTCTCCCTCTCTGATTTCTTTTTCACAGTTCATGGTCCTTTCCTGTGTCAGTGCAGCAGCCCATGAATGTCTGTGTGGTGCAGTGATCACTGGGCTAGAATGCCAGGAGCTAATTTCTGCTCTCGTTACTAATTGCTAAGCTGAAATCATTATATCATCACATCCCTGTGAGCCTCAGCGTTTCTATCTAGTTTGGCTAACTGACTTTTAAAACGGATCCTAAACCTCACTCTCTAGTTCTCTCTAAAACAAAGTTTTCCAAGTTTTTAATTTACCTCAGCCCTTCCTTTCTTTACCCTAATCTCAAACACTGTTTGCAAAAGGAGTAAGGCACATTTTGCAATCATCTGGACATCTAAATGGAGTCTTCTTCTATGAATAGTGGAGACTGACCTCAATCTTGATAACTTGAAACCTAAGGAGTCAGGAGTACAGTGGCAGTGGAGGCCTGGTTTCCGCATCTTTGGAACTGGCCTGATTCTATTGCAGAACTGGTACCAATCCAAAAGGAAGATGCCCCACTCCAAGGAGCCAAAAGGCAAACATTTATTGTACCAGCCTGCTAATGGGGCTCATTCTCCAAGTGCCAGCTGCAAACTGCAGTTTATAGAGGGACAGCAAGAAGCAGAGAGCATGGGCATCCAGGAGTGAGTAAAGGTCCTGGTCATCGGTTACTTAGCAAGCAATTCTTGGGAAAGACTTTTTCTTAGGGTGGGAACAGGATGTGTTCACAAGTTTTCCAGGCAACACAGACAGAACAGCAGGTGTGTTTTGCCTTAATTGGTCTTAGGGTTTATACAAAATGAGTGCGTCTCGTGGCCTTGCCACATCGGCCAGAAAAAGTACATCATGGCCTTCTTGCATCAGCCAGGCAAGGACTTAAGTTTTAAATTTTCCATCATAGTTCTTTCCTGTGACTCCGTGCCAAATGGCTCTTTTGGGTGCTTAGGGCGAGAATCAGCAGATCCCAGTCCTGATGGCAGGCTTTGTGCCCTTGACCAAGATAATCAGCCTCTCCGTGGCTCTGATCTTAGCTGAAAGGAGAATATCATGCTCACATGCACTGAGACAGCACCGAAGGCTGCCTCCACCTCCCTCTCAACCCACCTAATGGATAACTACTATGGATCGCTGTGTAGCAAAATACACTCAGTTCAGATTTTGCTATTATGCGAAAGCAACCCAAGAAGTTTTCATAACTCAGGCCTGTAAGGAAATAACAAAGAAGTTACATGAAAACCAAGCCTGCGATCAGAAATGAGACCTCCTGAAACTGTGTACAACTCTGCACCCTGAACAGTGGACTCTGAAAGCGCTTCCTGGCTTCCCCTCCATGGACTGTGCTGGAAGAATCACTTCTGTTTTGGTGTGTGTAGCTCCCACACGGATCCTGCAAGGTGCCTCCTCTTTCTCAGCTGCTGTCATCCAGCATGTCCTTCCCTTGGGTTCTTTCTGCTCATCAGGAAGACCTGACTTCAGCACAGGCGGATGTTTAAAATTTGTTTTAGGAAGTGAGCATTGGGGCTGGGGATTTAGTTCAGTGGCACAGGCATCTGCTTGGTAAGTGCAAAGTTTTGAGTTTGATACCAGGTCCAAAAAAAAAAAAAAAAAAAGGAAAAGAACAGAAAGAAAGAAATGAGCATTATTGGCTGGTCATGGTGTCACAGGCCACATGATGTCAGCCCAGCACTTTAGGAAGCTGACTATCACAAGTTCAAACCCACCCTGGGCAACTTAGCCACCTAGTGAGACTTTGTCTCAAAACAAACAAACAAAAAAAAAATAGAGGGCTCAGAGTGTAGCTCAGTGCATTCAAATCTCCAGTACCACAAGGAGAGAGAGAGAGAGAAAATAACTTAGTGTTACCATTGTATTGCTAGAGATTTGATTTCCAACTCAGTTTGCAAACACACTCCCTGTATAAGACTTAGCTTGACTCATGCTGAGTGACCTCTGTCTACACCTTTGTCACACACTTCTGAAAGGAAGATGCAGTTTAAGTTCCTTTGGGTAGGAGAATTCAATCATTTGGCCCCATCTGGGGCTTACCTCCATGAAAGGACATGCAATGCGCAGCGTGTATCATCTTCATTTCTCTTGCCCATTGTTGTGGGAGGGAGTAGTGGTGAGGACGATGCCCATTTCTGTGGCTTCTTCTTCTGTACTGAAAGCACCTTTGGGAAGGGACATTTGCTAGTCCCTGTGTCTGATGCCTGGGTGAGGGCATGGCCCTCAGGGAGCCATGGTCGTGACTGCCAGGAGTCCTCCACCAGTTTGCATCTTTGCCCAGCATGTGATTTAGGGAATCACGTGCAGAGGGAGCAGTGGGGCTTGGGGCACAGGGGCTCCTGGAAGTCCCAGCAAGGGCGCTGGCTTCTCAGGACACGCGGGCTGCAGCAGGTTTCCTCTATGAGCACAGCCATCCCTGGTCCTGGTCCACAGGGCAGCGCTGACCACTGATCCACACTGAAATGAAGCAAAGTGGACAATAGAGGGTATGGGATTTTTTTAAACAAAGTTAAATTTATGTTTTTAATCTAAGTTTATGGCCTTCCTGTATTTTTTTCATGTCTCACTACACTGAAATAACCTTCTTTCTGAAATTATAGAGAAGATAAATGGCAGATATTTTTCTTAACATTCCTATCAGGGGAAAAACATTGTTACCGTCCGTTGTTTCCAGTTTAGTGCAGTTGAGTTTAGACATTTTTCTGCCTTGGGTAATCTTCCTAAGGAGCAGTGTTAGAAAAGTGATTTATAATGAAACAGCCCCATGTTGAGAATTTAAAGTTTTAGTCCCTGTTTCAGAGAAACTGCACATGTACATGCACACAAATTTTTGCAGGTAGTTTTGCAAGGTTCACAGGGCTCCTGAAGACCAGCTATGAACTTTGTAGGAGTCCACAAATCTAATCAAGATTCGGAGTTCCCGAACCAGATGCACTAACAACCTTGTAAAAATATAGGATTCGCCCATGCATTTGTTTTTAATGAACTATTTATATAAATATAAATTTTTCCACCACTACCTTTTAGGACCACTAAATGCCAGGGAATTAGGACTACAGATCAGGGATTTAATGGCTGTTTTACAAATGCAAATGGCACGCTGTGAAGACAGCTGATGCCTCGATCTGGAGCCAGCACTGCTTGGGCACACGGGCACTGGGACCCTCTCCCCTCGGCACTACTTGCTGAGCATATGCTGCAGCCCATCGGCACCAACAGGGCCTGCATCTCCCTGCCATGTGGGGGAGTCTTTCTGAAGGCATTTCAGCCATCTGTCAGTGCTGTCTGTTCTCAAGGGTGCTTTGATGCCGTGAGGAGATGCAACATGACATTTGGAATCTGGGCCGGCATGGCACAATGCCAAGGGCAGAGAAGGCCTAGGGTTGACTGACTCTGTCCTTCCTGTGGCGATGAGCGTGTCAATCGAGTTCATCTGGCTGGGGAGCCACGTTGGCAGCTGTGCGCTCACACTGGGAGCAGGAAGGGAGGAGCGAAAGGTCTCAGAGACCTTCATAGGAGAAGGACGATACCCCTTGCTGTGCATCTTCCTGGGGAAAGGCCTGGGGGTGGCAGTGGGACCACAACCAGAGCAATGAGTGTGGCAGCAAATAGAATCTGAGACTGTAAAAATAACAAAGCCAGAATTCCTCAAACTTCAGCCATTTGAGCCCGTACTTGTGATGTTTTGTTATCTGCATGCCACCAATAATTCACTTGCATTTTCTTCAAATATTTGCTATAGCATAGTTTAGAATGAAATGTAAAGAAAGCAATCTTTTGCAATTCCAGCTAGCTTACAAAAGGCTCCCAACCTGGATTTTGCTAATTTCTTGTCAAAGTTAGAAATTAGTTCCAAGAGGCAGAGGCAGAAAAATCTCAAAGTTGAGCCTAGCCTGGGCAATTTAGCAAGACACTGTCACACAATAAAAATTAAAATAAAATTATGTAGTTTAGTGGAAAGGCTCTGGCTCTAATGGCTGATAGTGAAAAGAGACAGACACACACACACACACACACACACACAGAGAGAGAGAGAGAGAGAGAGAGAGAGAGAGAGAGAGAGAGAGAGAGAGAGAATGAATCAGTACAGAGAGGAGTTTGTTTGGAGCTCCTCACTGCACTAACTCCTTGGACTTTATTCTTGATGTGCTGGGAATACTTTGGCTCCCACGTGTCTGATCCATGCTTCTTATGTAAGGGATGAGGAAGCCTAGACAATGGAAAAGCACCATCCATGGTATCTGTATATTCATCCATAGTGTGACGTATACTCTTCTTTATACCCACACCATTTGCCTGAGTGATTCACCAGCGGTTCTTCCTGCAGGCAGCTTGAGGGTCAATTGCCCTCACTTGTGTTTCGCCTTGTCACATTTTTGACCACTAGCAGATATGGTACAGGCAGCATCTGCAAACGTGTGTGCTGACCTAGGGCCACTTTCCTGCACCCTCACCTCCACCGTGAGGAGCACATGGCAAGGCCAGCCTGTTGTTCTACGGAGACTGAGAGACATGTTGAGTAGACCTCAGTCCAGTCCACAAAAGATTTAGAGCTGGGCTCCAAGCTGCTGACCACCATTTTTGGTGCAGATAGGGAGTGTGTTTGTGCACGTGTGCATGTGTGTGTGGTGTGTGTTAAAGAGACAGAGACGGGGTGGAAACAGAAGAGAAGGGGATACAGAGAAAGGAAGAAGAGAGAAGGAGAAGAGGAAAGAGGGGACATGGAAGCCTAAAGAGAGGGCTGGGAGGAAAAGAAGGTGTGCAAAGAAGGCCTGCATTCTCAGCTCCTGTGGTCCTGTACCAAATCTCACACATCTTGCTCATTTCCAAAGACTGGTGCAGTGTTAACGAACACTATGTCTGGACTCACCATTTTCTAAATTCAACAAGTATTTTGTGAAGACTCTGTCGTGTGCATGGGACTCCACTAAACACACTTGGGGATACACAATGGTTGTCTGAGGTTGCAGCAGGACATCTCCATGCATGTGGGGGCAAAACCCTCCCTGTGTTAGGTGACTGAGCAGCAACCCAAAGCTGTCTTGTCCCAGTGACCAGTGCACTATCCCTCATGTGACAGCAGCCTCCCCCTCTGGCAGGCCTTTCTTGTGCTGCTCCTCCAGGCTGAGATGCAGCCTTCAATACCCCACAAAGCTCAGTGTCTCTTCTGCATCCCTGCCCTCTTCTTTTCCCTATAAGTATCCCTATTTCTTTCCCTTCTTTGTTCTCTGGGCAGTTGTTCCTTGGTACATGTCAGTATCTGCATACATTTTAATGAGTTTTTCTGTCCACTTGTTCAGAAACTCAGCAGTCTCCCTCCCATCTTCCCTCTGCCCCTGGGTCCTATACAGGGTGCCTGTGTTTGCACATTGAGTCCACTTTTGCCCATCTGTCCTCAGCCTCCAACTTCAGTGCCACCACTTGTCATGACTTACCTCCTTTGGCTCCCCACTGGCTTCTTAGGGTCACCTTCCTAGGATCATCTAGCCCCAAAGAGTAGTTGGAATAGTCCTGCAAGATACTAATATGGTCATGTAACATCTCTGCAAAACACCACCTAGGAATTATTCTACCACAATTAGGAAAAAATAAAGCAAAGTACCTCATTGTTATCCTCTTACATACTCCTCTACAGGTCTGGGCATCTCAGTGGTCCATTTGGTAGATGATTCCAAGGAGATTCCTTAGGAAGTAAAGGGCTGTCATTCTTCCTGCCAAAATAATTACAACCACATCAGAATCACCATGCATTAAGTGTACACTCTGATATTAACATAAGTAAGGTCTTTCCACAATCGTCACCACAGTTCAATAAGCAAGGTACTGTTGTAATTCTAGCTGTAAAGTAAGGAAACTGAGACACAGGGTGTTGAAGTGATTTTCTCAAGGACACACAGCTTGAAGCTAAGAATCCAAGCAGAATCTCTCTACCACAGGCAATAACTCATGGAACTCACACAAAGGAAAAACATGACCTAGCCTCCGCCTCCTTCTCCATAGCTGCCACTTCCCTAGCTGCTCACAGGATGTCTGTCTTTCTGTAGCATAAGTTAGCACCAGGTGTCCCCAGAGAGAGACAACTGAACATCACAGCAGCAACAATAGACAGGAATCGGCCATTGAAAGCTGAACACACAGTTCTCAGATGAAGAAATACGAGTGGCAAATAAATACATAAAAAAATGTTCATCATCATTGGTCATTAGGGAAATGCAAATTAAAACCACACTGAGATACCATCTCCCTCCAGAAAGAATGGCCAGGGTCAACAAAACTACCAGCAACAAATGCTGGAGAGGCTGTGGGGAAAAAGGAACTCTTCTGCACTGTTGGTGGGAGTGTAGATTGGTGCAACCACTGTGGAGGTCAATCTGGAGTTTCCTCAAAAAGCTGGGTTTGGAGGTCCCATTTGACTTAGCTATTCCACTCTTGGGCATATTCCCAGAAGATCTGAAAACATCTTACCACAGTGATATATGCGCACCCATGTTTATAGCAGCACAATTTGTAACACCCAGATGTTGGAAACAACCTAAATGCCCATCAACTGAGGAATGGATAAAAAAATTGTGGTACTTTTATACAATGGGGTACTACTCAGCTATAAAGAATGATCACATTGAAATATTTATAAATAAATGGCTGCAACTTGAATCTATACTCATAAGTGAAATAAACTCACATATATAAATACCGTATAGTCTCCCTAGTGTAAGAAATGGTAAGAGTACAGAAGATTTTATGGTAATCATGGTTCACTATTATACTGCTTTGAAGTCTTATGTTTTCATTCATTGGTTGGAATGGTTTTATTCTATTTTATTTGATCTTAATATATGTGATCATATGTATAGTTACTTTGAAGACAAGACAGTATGGTAGCCAGTGTTGATTTATCATCACCTTGCTCTGAAGTCCTACCATGCTCTTGTCTTTCTATTACCATTGGTTTTATCACATTGTGTCTTACTGGATTTTAATATGTATGATAGTAAAAACAAAATTTTTATGGAAAATGAGATAATACAGCAGCCATTGTTCATCTTCGGTTATTTGGTCAGAATGCCTTGCAATACTTTCATTTTCTTGAGTGGTTATATTCTATTTTGTTATGTTTGACATTATTGTGTGTAAAGCTAAGCTCAACTATTTCAAGGAAAGAGACATGATAGCTACTGTTAATATCCAATTGTCTTGTTGTGAAGTGCTGTGTTGCTTACATTGTTCTGTTCTGATCTGCTTAGATTTGTCCTCTTTGTTTTATTCTCTTTAAATAAAAAAAAGAAAGAAAGTTGGCAATGCCTTGGGAGGGCTGAGGTGGCCCTCCTGCTGAGAGGTGATTACAGGAGCCCTTCAGGATGCAAGACGCCTCACAGAAAATGGGATATGAACAACCCTCATGGAAATGTCAGGAGGACAATGTGTTTTGCAAATGTTTATTGCAAACAGCAAAAGTAGGTTCAGTTACTCATCACAGCCCACATGTTTCTTTCTTTGTTGGCAAGAAAATACTCAGGTGTTTTGTTTTTCAGAACAGGAAAAAAATGTATTTTCCAGGATGGCAAGGAAGTATTTTTAGCTTTTAAATTTTGATGATGAATTTCTGTGGTCTGGTAAGAAATGCCAATGTAGCCTTGAGGCACGCGGTGGAATCAAAAGAGCTGGTGCAGATCAGGGCTCCTGCGACTTCAAAGGTCACTGGTCTCAGCCTTCACCCAGCAGCCCCTGCTTCCCGCTCACCTCATCTGTGTTTCCGGCTGAGCTGGAGCTAGAATCTGTATTTGGCAAATGTACCTACATGGTTAAATAAAAGTAATCATCTTTCTCCACTGTTGGCTGTTAGGAGAGTTTTTCTTTCTTTCTTTCTTTCTTTCTTTCTTTCTTTCTTTCTTTCTTTCTTTCTCTTGAATTTCATCTTGACTGCTTGTTTGTGCTTGCAGGGCTTTTAGAGTACAAATAAACATCCCCCAGGCTCAGGAGAAAACTGGGTTTTAAATCTTAATAATTGTGTGACTTTGTGAAAGTTCTTTCCCTCCCTGGTGCTCCATCTTTTCTGGCGTCCAGCAAAAATGATGCCATTGCATCATCTGGACCACTGAATACAATGTGTTCAGAGTGCCTGGGCCTTGTCATTTTTAACTACAGTGATGTGGCCTTTTTTTGTGTGCCTGGCACTTTACTTTTGTTATTTCATTCAGTCTACTGCTAAAAAGTAGAAATTGTTGTCCCCATTTCATAGATAAAGACACTGAGACTCAGAGGGTGAAATTCCTGCCCTGGGATGGGTTGAACTGTGTCTCTTCCCCCACCCCACAAAAACATCAAGTTAAATTTTAAACCTTGGTAGCTCAGAAGGTGACTTTATTTGGAAATATGGTCCTCACAGAGATCAGGTTGGAGTAACATCATTAGAGTGGGCCATAATCCAATATGACCTATGTCATTGTAAAAGGAGAAATTTAGACACAGGAGGGGGCCCACAGTCGAAAGACATGCAGGAGAAGATGACGCTGAGGGTCCAAGATTGCCTGGGATACCAGCAAAGCTGGAGGCTCCATGAGGAAGGCAGCTTCTGGGTTATAGCCTTCTGCAAGAGGGGGCCTGAGCACTGGCTTCTTAGCTCCTTCCATCCTTCCAAGCCATCCATTTTGTGCTGCTTTATTACAGCAGCCCCAGAAACCTCATTCTTTGCTTCAAACTATTAATAAATAACACCAGGAAGTAGTGTCTGCTCCTCCTAATGTTAGTCCCAGCTGCCAGGCGCTGCTCTGCTCTGCCACACAGCCCAGAGCACTGCCCAAGGACACGGTAGGGACACAGGGTCTCAGCTCTACCCAGACCTACAGGATCAGAGCCAGTAAAGTGGATCCCCGGTGAGTTCTCAGCTTCTCTGAGGTTTGAAAAGCCTGCCGTGGACCACCTTCCAGCCGTGGCCCAGCATCGATCCCCTTCTCCTCCCCTCTGGTTTGTGTTTGGGAGCTTCTTCGCAGGCTCCTAGGGCCTGTCTGTTCTGGGACATCTCCTCCCAGTGAGCACAGTGGACGGGATGATCCCATAGCCCTTTGAGGCTGAATTTTCCTTGCACCTGCAGTGGGGTACAGGGCAAGCACGGCAGGCAGTCTTTGGATCCCACTGAGACAGTGTCCAAACACAGCCTCACCTCTCCAGGTGTGCGTAGAGGACAAGTCATGTGTCCTTTCCACACTGCAACTGTCCTATCTATTCTTTGTCCACGACTGTGGTAGGAGACCTTGCTACATCTCTTCCTGGACTACTCCAGTGGCCTCCTAAATGGACTTCCCACCTCCCCACACTGATCCGAATTTGCTCATCTTTTTGTAACTTCAAAGGTCTGCCAGAAAACAAATCCAGTTCTGAGGTTTCCCCTAAAACCCTCCCAGGAAGGGTTTTAGATAAAGTCCGAACCCCTGCAGGCGGCTTTCTGTGCTTCGCTGTACCAGCCCTCACCTCTGTCCCGCCTCATCTGTCTGCCTTCTCCTCTCTGTGTGGCTTTCTCATGCACTGAGCTTCCCTTCCTTCCCTGGATTATGTCACATCTTTCGAGGTCCTTTCTTGCACTACACTTTTTCCCCTTATAACTTAATATTAACTTCCTGATGCTTTTCTTTTCATGATACTAAGCAAGTAAACTGTTTATTAATTAGGATTGGGTTGTCTACGCAGCTCTCATAAAAGGCCGTAGCTGTCATTACTGCATTTGGATCCCTTTTACCAAGCCCAGGACTGGTACAATCAGCCTTCAGTATGGACTTCCTGAATAGATAAAAGAAATTGGGAGATGACCCAGTTTTCAGGCAAGCATTGTGATTCTTTTAAAGAAATATTTATTCCTGGAGCTCCACTGCCATTTTACAGATGATGTGCCAGGTGCAGGGTTGGTACAGTTTATGCTTTCTGGTGCTTTTTGTTCTTTTCCCTGCGGTGCAGCTTCCTAGATTCTACCTCACTGAACAAAGCCAGAGTATGTACTCCTATTTGCTTTAAGTAAGGCCTGTATAAGTTAATCACTAATCAAATAGTTGTGTATAAGAAAGAAAACAGCTCATTAATGGCAGCCACCAGTATTAAGTTCAGAGCTGTACAGCAGCATCATGATGAGGGGGAGCACACAGCAGAGGGGGGAGACTGTGGGCTCCACACAGCTTCATCGCCTCCAGAGACACCGAAACATCGAGTCCAAACCAAACATGAGGCACTTTGCTTGGGTGTGACAAAGCAGGCACTCGATTCATGAGTGCTGGCATAGGACCAACCATAGCCAGGGAGTTCTGAAAGAGGAATAGATAAAAAAGAGAGGCAGCTGACTTACTTTACCTGATGCCACCTCTGTACAGAAATGCCAGAAGATGAAAGTTTAACTATTAGAAACACAGGATGAAACTTATGAACCATTTGTGAAATTGGCCCTAGAGTAGCAAAAGTGGTTAAAGCTTGGGAAAATAGAAAATTGTCCTCACACAGGATGGACCAGCATTGGCCTGGCATAGACCTCCTGGTCCAAAAATTCCTACTGAATGGATTTCCCATATTAGGCATTTACAGAAATAAAAGTATAGAAAAGAATAAAAGAAAACCCGAATAAATGGATAGGAATACTCTATGTTGTAAGGATACCCCTTCTCCCCAGTGTCAAGTTTGATGCCATTGCAATCAAAAGCCTGGCAGTGGTTTCCAGGGAAATTGATGGGCTGAAACTAAAATTGACATGGAAGGACCAACCATAGCCAGGGAGTTTTGAAAGAGGAATAGATAAAAAAAGAGAGGCAGCTGACTTCTCTACCTGATGCCAAGGTTTGCTTGGGAAGTATGTGTAATTTTGAGAAGCTTTTTGTTCCATTTTGCTGTTTACTCACTTTGCAAACTGGTTGTAGAGGAAATTAAGCTTGGACAAAGGTTCCCAGAGCCCCACCCTGCTGAGGTGTTCATCTGAAGGGAGGTGAAGGCAGATAGCTGTCTGGGGCTCAGCTGTCAGGGGAGCACTCGGGCATCCTGGAGCCAGAGGCCTCGGGCTGAGCCCAGCTCTGCTCTCAGGAGCTGTGAGGCTTCGGGTCAATGGCTCGACTCCTCTGAGTCCCGATTTCTTCATTTGCAGAACTCAGTTAAATAAAACTTAACTGGAAACATGCATTGCTGGATTGTATTTGGCTGTATTTAAAACCTAATTCTCCAAGTGAGAAGAGGAAGCTCCTGGGAAGTAGAGGTTACAAACTCATGTGTCTGCAGATGACGCCCACATGCACGAGTGGCTGCCAGGAGGCAGAAGCGGTCAGGGACAGCAGGAGGAGCCGTATTGCACGGGGTGTGGCTGAACCAGCGCTCACCACCCCGTTTTGAGATTTCAGGAGCCAAGGACCTGAATGGAAGCCAAAAAGGCTCAGAGCTGAGTGGTCTTTCTTGCTCTGCCCCCGACACCATTGTGTTCCAGAGCTGGTAATTTCACTCTCTGAGCTTCATTTTCCCATCTTCACAATGGGAAGATTAGAGGCTGGAAGAATGATAGCAGGTCTGTGATTCAAAAACACACTCTAAGATCATAAGGTGTGGCTGTAACCCAGCCTGGCTCTGATAATTAGGTGTGGGAGAACCTCACTTCCTCCTGCTTTGGAAGACCCAGACCCCGACACCCACTCCCTGCCACTGCTGGTGAATGCACCCCTTGAAGATGTCCTGGGGCCTCACTGTTAGAGCCTTCTCTAGAACAGAGAGGAGAGTGATCATGCACCCCTCACACACCTGGGCCAATGAGGGGGGTGTTAACCAGCTTCTAAAGTGCTTCATAGATGGTGCTGTGGTGGAACTGATGCCCTGGAACTCAAGAGAAAGGGGTGTAGATAAAGGGCCTGCCCCACAGCCCTGAAGCTTGCCCCACTTGTTTTGGCTTCCCTGGGTTGTAGACCCTACTCCTCATTTTACAGAGAAGAAAACTGAGATTGGAATTACCAGTGTCTTGCCCAAGAAGTCAGTCAGCTACACGCTGGACTAAGGCACTGAAACCTCTTTATTCCAATTTCAAGTTCCAACAGCATCCCTGTCTGCCCTCTGCTCCCTCCGACAGGACAGTCACACCCTGCACTGAGCTGACCATGCCCACCAGGTCAGGGACCACATCCAGAGTGATCCTCTGAGGTCCAGAGCAGTGGTGCATCTCCCACTGTGGTCCAGGTGGGGCTTCGATTCCCAGGGAGGAGACAGCCAGGCTTGTGTGGGGGAAGACTTCGGGCTCTCTCCTTGCCTGCCGTGTTGGAGGTCGTGCTGGGGGTGGGCAGCCTGAGCCACTCAGCTCCTGGATGTGGGCAGGAGAAGGCTAGAGAGCCTTGGTGAACTTGCCCTGACTTGGGCAGAGTACAGCTGCTGAAAGGGATCACCTCTCATTCTCCTTATGAAACAACATGCTGTTCCAGCCCCAGGGAACACAGGTCAGCAACTTCATGAATTGCCCTTGTGCTTGTAATCCAGTTGCAGCGGTGAAATATTATGTTGCCTAGGGCAGGGCTATTCCTAGCTCTTAGTTGTTTAAATGACCACATTTCCTGTTTGGAAGGAAGAGAGATTTATGGAATGCCTGCCTTCCTTTAACCATTACAGAACTGTAGAGATTAGATTGTGTTGTTTCACTTTACAGATGTTAAAAAACAGAATCTGATAGGGTAAAGAAATGCACCACGGGCTATAATTAGTAAACTCCAAAGCCCAGAATCAAAACCTTGGCATTCTGATTCCAAAGTCAGCAAGCTCCACAACCCCAGGCTGCCCATCAGTGGGATACTGGAAGCTCACCTCTTGTAAAACCCAGATTCTTCCATTTATTAAAGGTCTGCAGTGGGAGACACCAGTGCAGCTAAAAGAAAGCTCATTAGTTTTGTAAACTTCGAATCACTCATTCATTTGTGAATGCTCCATCCCAGGAAAAGTGTCTGCCTTTATACTGTTTTGTAGCATGAAAGCAAGGATGTCTGACTATTTCGCTGGAGATCTGCAGGAATGGTGATTCCTTTGTCTCAACATCAAATCCCGTTTAAATCTTGACAGGTGTACACACGCACTGAAAAAATATAAGTAAGTACAGCAAATCAGACCCCTCAGTTACTCAGTTTTCCAAGAAAATGAAAGCAAGGATAACTTTAAGTGAATAAAAAACACTCTCTATTTGGAAGTCTGAAATTGACAGTGTTTACCAGCACTTACATGAATGGCTGAGCCGGGCCTCTGATGGTGGTTTGCGTTTGTACAGGGCTCTGAGCTGCTTCCTTTGTGAGCAGTTCCCACCGCTGGGGAATTGGCAGTGTGACCAGGCCGAGGGAAGGGATAAAATGATTAGGTCTAGGACTTCATTGCGAAGCTCCTTCCTCTGAGATTTAGAAACCATCTCTCTTTCAGGCTCTTAATGTTTCTTGAACACCGTGAATTTCTCCAGGGGACTTTATGGCCAGAACTGATGGTATTCAATTCTCCAGGGAGGAAATAGGCAGCTTGTCTCATTTATTTATTTATTTATTTATTTATTTATTTATTTATTTATTTAATAAAGAGCAGAGATGGCAGGAGAGACCTCTTAGTGTTGCTGCAGTGGTGGATGAAGGCGGGGAAAATGAAAGCCACTGGCCCTCGGCCCTGTCCTTCTCTCTGCAAGGGCAGGTTTCCTGTCTCGCTCCTTCCTCTCCTACCTTTTTTCCTTTCCTTCTCTTTTTCTTTCTTCTCCACCCCTCATTCTTTGCAACAGACTTTGAGCTTTCAATTTGCTCAACTTCTCCTAGGTCCAAGTCATCATATCTCACTCAAAGGGCTGAAATCAGTCACCCACTGAAGGAAGGACCAGGGCAGCTGACAGGAAGCACCCTTCCTCCGTCTGCTTTTAGGGTCCCTCTCATCTCCCCTTCCAAGTACACCAGTGTCCCACCCAACCCTTGGAAGTGACCCTGCTGCCCCCTCATTGTCTCCCTCTCTCTCTGCACCCTTTGTCCTTGAGCTCCTGCTTCTACCTGTGTGCTATGATCCAGAGTTCTGACGGTTCAGATCCAGCTGCGGGTTCAGGTCCCAGCTGTCATCCGGAGTTCTGAGGGTTCAGGTCCAGCTGCGGGTTCAGGTCCCAGCTGTCATCCGGAGTTCTGAGGGTTCAGGTCCAGCTGCGGGTTCAGGTCCCAGCTGTGATCCGGAGTTCTGAGGGTTCAGGTCCCAGCTGTGATCTGGAGTTCTGAGGGTTCAGGTCTAGCTATGATCAGGAGTTCTGAGGGTTCAGGTCCAGCTGCGGGTTCAGGTCCCAGCTATGATCTGGAGTTCTGAGGGTTCAG